>BQNB010020688.1:31319-65176 GCA_026074375.1 Tanacetum coccineum | reverse complement strand
TTATAGCCGAAGTCTTCATCTCTTGGACTTGCAGCTTGTTCTTCTTTTGTGAGAGCAAAAACTAAGTGTGCTTGTTGTGAGGTGATTTAGGTAAGTCTAAAGCAAATCCCAGCCTTTAATTTCTTTTGTGCTTCTTTGGAGACAATCTCAGCCATTGAAGATACTTGGGAAAGGTGAGGGATTGCCAACATGGACTTTATACAGCTGGGGGGAAATAGTAGGGTGGATGAAATGATTTTGGCTAGGGTGTCGAGTGGTTTTGCAGGGAAGAAGTATGGGAGGACATCCAAGTTGTAACTGGGTTTATTGGGGCGGGAAAGATGGCTTTATGGGTAAGTTGGCAGCTTGGTCCCCTCAAGTTATATAACTTGAATGCAATCTTTGACCGGTTTACAATTTTGACCCTTGTCTTTTAATTCTTGAAATACAACTTGAGGTTTTGGCAGTTTTAGTCCCTCAAGTTGTATTTTCTTCATGCGGATGACTTTAGACTTTGACTTGACTTGGTCCTTTCCTTCCAGTGCTTGGATTTGTTTGTTTTTGGCTTTCTTTTTACTCCTTTTCTTGAATATCCATTTCCTGCACAATACAAATGCAAACATACAAATACAATGTATTTTTGGTATGTTTTTAGTCTTTTAAGTCCGTTTTTAATGGAGAATGGTATGTGTAATTAAGCACATACCAGGTTTCTACGTAAATCTTAAGCCGTTTATGAAGTATGCTTAAAGATAAACGTTAGTCGATAAGATTAGGATATCGGGATTCCCAAATGAAGCTGAGGATTGTGAAGCTCTTGTGATCGAAGGACAAATAGCACGAGAGACTTCAAAAATCCGGGACATCCTGGACAATACAGCACAAAACACAACACATGGAAAAGGAAAGAGGCAAGCCTCCTCACAACAACTAAACACTTATTCATAAACTAGCATACTACTACTACTGATAAACTAGGATAAGCATGGGGTGCCTCCCACGAAGCGCTTGTTTAGGGTCACTAAGCTTGACCCAATTCCCTGAATTCAGTTGTCCTTAGGGAATGTTTGGAGGTCAGGGATATCCATAGCAGGGATATCACCTCCAAAGTAGTGCTTGAGACGATGACCATTTACTTTGAAGTTTGGCCCGGAGTTCTGAGGCGAGCCATCGCTTGGAAACTCTCCGATATCAAGGGTATTAACCCAGAATTTTGTACTCATAAAATTCTAATGGAATAGGACTACGCACCAGCGGTCCAACATCAGAGACGGGTAAACCCAAAAATCTTTTTTTTTTATTATATTTTTTTTTTTTGTTTTTTATTAACTTTTATTTTTAATTTTCTCATTTTTTTTTTTTTTTTTTTTATTTATTTTTTTTTTTCTACCTTTACTTTTTTTTTTTGTAACTACTATTTTCATTTTACGTTTACTTTTTTTTTACTTTTTTTTTATTTTTTTTCTTCCTTTTTTTTTTTTTTTATTTCTTTATTTTTCTTATTACTCCTTTCTTTTTTTTTTTATTCTTTCAGTTCTCTATCTTCGTTTTCTTTCTTTATTTTTTTAAGTTTTTTTTTTCTTCGTTTTCTCTTATTTTATTTACTTTTTTCTCCTTTTATGATTTTTACAACTTTCTCTTTCTTTTCCTTTTCTTGTTCTTCTTTATTTTCTTTCCTTATAAACTTTTTTTCTCCTTTTCTTTTTTGAACTTTTTTTCTTGTTTGTTTTATTTGCTTTTGCTCTTTCTTTGCGTAGTATTTTCTTTTTTTTTTTTTTACGCTTTTTTATTATCTTTCTTTTTTTTTTCTAACTTTATTTTTTTTTTTTTTTTTCTTTTTTTAACTCTTTTTAATTCCTTTTATATTTTTTTTTTCTTTCTATTTTCAACATTATTTCCTTTTTTCTACTTTCTCTTTTTGTTTTCTTCTACTTCTTTTTTCCGAGGTTTTTGTTTAACTTTTTTCACTCTTTTTTTTTTTTTTTAAGTTCCTGTTTTATTAACCTCCCTACTTTTTTCTTGTTATTTTTTTTTTTTATTTTTCATTCCTTTTCTTTTTATCTTTTTCTGTTTTAGTCACTTTTTTGTTTTTTATCTTATTCTCTTTTTTTCTTTGTTTTCTTTCAATTTCATTCTTTTTTTCTCTTTTGTTTCTTTTAAACTATACTTTTCTATGTTTTCTTCTTTTTTTTTTCTTTTTAAACTTTCGTTAATTCCTTTCTTTTCTTTAAATTCTCTTTATTATTTTTTTTTTTTTTCTTTTCCTATTTCTTTTTTTATTTCTTTTTTGTTTTTTTTTTTTCCTCTCTTCCTTTTTCCTTTTTCTTTATTGTGTATGATTTTGTTTTGCTTCTTCCACTTCTTTTTTTTATTTGAACTCTTTCTTTTTTTTTTTTTCTTTTATTTCTTTTTAACTTTCTTCTAAACTCTTATCTGATTTTAATCTACTTCTTTGTACTTTTCTTTTACTTTACTTGATCTTATCTTCTTCTTACTTTCTTTCTTTTCTCTTTTGTTACTTCTTTTTATCCCTTTATTTCTTCTATTTTTCCTCTACTTTTTTGTTTTTTTTTTTTTCTATATTTTTTTTTTTTTTTTACTTTCTTTTTTCTATTGCTTTTCTTCCCTTTTTCTTTTTTTGTATTACTTGTTTCGTTTTTCATTCTTTCACTTTCTTATTTTTTTTTTTATCTTCTTTCTTTTTTTCTTTTTTTTTTTTTCCTTTTATTTGTTTTTCTAATTTTTTCTTTTTTACTATGATTTTCAACCCTTTTTTTTTTATCTTACCTTTTCTTTTTTTTTTTTTACTTTCCTTTTTTTTTTTATTTCTTTTTTACTTTATTCTTTCTGTTTAATTCTTTTAACTTTTTTTTCCTTTAGTTACATTGAACTCTCCTTTTTTCTTTTTATTTTTTTTTTTTTTTTATTATCTTTTATGTTTCTTTCTTCTTATTACTTTTTTTTTTTTTCTTTTTAATTTTCTTTTTATTTTTCCCTCTTTTTTCTTGACCTAGTTTTTTTGAGATTTTTCTCTTTTTTTTTTTTTTTTTACTGTCTTTCTTTTTTTTCTTTTATCTGCCTAACCGTTTTTCTTTCTTTTTAATTTTTTAGTTTTTTTCTCTTCCTGTTTCTCTTTATTACTTTATGTTTCTATTAATTTTTAGTTCTTTTTTTTTCTTCTTTCTTTTACACCTTTTTATCTAAATTTAATTTTTGTATTTAGTTTCTCACGTTATACCTTTTTGTTTTTTCTTTCCTTGTTTGCTTTTTTAATTATTTTCTTTCTTTTCTCTTTTTTTCTATGGTTTGTTTTCTTTTTTTTCTTTCACTTCTCTTTTATTTTTTTCTTTTTATTTTTATTTTTTCTTTTTCTTTATTTTTATATCTCTTTTTTCCTTTTTTCTCTTTTTTTTTTCTTTTGTTTTTAATTCTTTTTTGTTTTTTGTTATTTTTATTTTGGATTTTTTTGTTTCTTTTTTCTTTTATCCTCTTTTTTTTTTATTCCTTTCTTCCTTGTTTACCTTTATCTTTTATCTCCTTTTTTATTCTTGACTCTCTTTATGATAGCTTATTTTTTTTTCTTTTTAGGGTGTTGTATTCTCTCTCTTTCTTCTCTTTTTTTTTATCTAGTTTACTTTTTCTTAATACTTTTTTTTTTTAATTTTTCTTCTTTTTTTTCTTTTTCTCTTTCTCTTGTCTGAAAATTTTTTTTGTTTTTCTTACTCTTTCTTTATTGAACTTCTTTTCTCTTTTATTCTTTTTTTACATTTCTTAATTTTTTTTTTTCTTTTTTCTTTCTTTTTATTTTACAACTTTATTATTTTTTCTTTTTTTTATCTAACTTTTGTTTCTCTTTAACTTTTATGCTTTATTTGTTCCTTTTTCTCTTTTTGTTTTTTTTTTTAATTCTATTTCTATTTTCTTTTTTTTATATTTATTTCTTTTTTTTTCTTTTTTTTTTCTGTTTTTTTTTTTTTTTTCTTCCTTTTCTTCTAACTTTTTCCTTTTTTTATCTTTTTTTTTCTTGTCTATTTTTCCCTTCTTTCTTATTCCTTTTTTTTTCTTTTTATTTTTTCTTTTCTTTTCTTACTACTTATCGTAAATTTTTCTTTCCTTGCTTTGTTTTATAATATTGTCTATTTATTTTTTTTCTTTTTTTTTTTTCTCTTATATTTTTTTCCTTTTTGTACCCCTCTTATTTTTTCTTATTCTTTTTACGTCTATTTTTCGCTTTAGTTTATTTTTCAAACTTTTCTTTTCTAAACTTTTTTTTTTTTTTTCTTTCTTTTATTCTTTTATTTTCTTTTTTTCTTTATTTACCTCTTTTTATTTATTTTTTCTTATTTTGTTTTTTTTTTATATCTTCTTTTTCTTGTTCTTTACCTTTTTTTTTTACCCTATTTTTTTTTTTTTTTTTTAATTTACGTGTTCTTACTCTTTTACTTTTTATTTCTTTTTTTTGTTTTTTTCTTTTACTTTTCTTTTTTTTTGTTATTGTCTTTTTATTCCAAAGTTCTAATTTTCATTTTTTTTTTTTTTTTTTTTTCTTTTTTCTTTTTTTTTTTTTATGTTTTTTTTTTTTTTATCTTTCTCCTCTTTTTTTTTTTTTTTCTTTTTCTTTTTTTCGTTTTTTATCTTTTTTTTTATTTATTTACGTTTTTTTTATTTACTGTTTGTTTTTCTTTTTTTTTTTTACTCTTTTTCTCTTTTCTTATTTTTTTTTTATCTTGCTCTTCACGTTTTAATACTATTCTTTTTTTCCTGTTTTTTTTTTTTCCTACTTTTTTCTCTTTTTTTGTTTCATTTTTTTTTTCTTCTTTCTTTTTCCTTCCTTTATTTCTCTTTTTGTTTTTTTTATTATACTGTTTTTATTTTTTTTGACGTTTGTCTTTTTTGATTTTTTGAATTCTTTCTTGTTCATTTTTTTTTCTTTTTCCTTTTGTTGTGTTTTCTTTCCATTTAAGCTCTTCTGTAAAACTTTTTTTTACTTCTCTCCTTTTTATGCTTTTTTTTATCTCTTTTTTAACTCTTTAGTTTTTTTTTTTTTCCTTATATTTTTCTTCACTTTTCCTTTATTTTTTTTTTTTTTTTTTTACTTTGATTTCTTAGTTTTCTTTCTTTTTTACTTTTTTTTCTTTCTTTTTTTTTTTTTTTTTTTTCCTTCCCTGTCTGTTTTTTTTTTTCTTTTTACTTTACTCCTTTTTGTATTTTTATTCTTTTTATTTTTTTTTCCTTTTTTTTTTTTTCTTGTTTCTCCTTTTTTTATTAACTCTTTTCTTTTATTCTCTTTTTACTGGTTATTGTTTAGTTTTTTTTTTTTTTTACTTTCTTTTTCTTTTTACCTTGACTTTAAAACTTTTTGCTCGTTTTTAGTTTCTCCCATTTCTATTTTTTTTTACTTAAATTTTTTTTCTTTTTTTTTCTCTTGTTTACTTTCTTTTTTTTTTTTTTTTTTCGTTTTCTTTGTTTTAAAACTATTCTATATCCTTTTCTCTTTTTTGTATGTTTTTTTTTTTTCTTCTTTATTTTGCTTTTTTTTCCTTAATTTAACTTTTAACCTTTTTTTTTTTTCTCTTTCGTAGCTTTTTTTTTTTTTCTTTTCTTTGCGTGTCTTCATCGTATCTTTTTCCTTTGTCTTTTTTGTTTTTAACCTTAATCTTTTGTTTTTTCTTTTCTATTTGACTCCTTTTTTCTCTGTTTCCTTTTTTTCTTTTCTTCTTGTTATACATCCTTTCAAAACTTTTTTACTTTTTACTTTTTTACTTATTTTTTTCTCATTTTATACTTTTCTTACCTTTTTTTTCTTTCCTGTTTTCTTTTTTTAATTATACTCTTTTTTCTGTTTTTTGTACTTTTTTTTTTTTAGCTTTTCATTCTTTTTGAGTTACGTTGGTAATCTATATTTTTACTTTCTTTTGTTTTTCTCTTCTTTTTCTTTTTTATTCTTTTCTTTTCATTTTTTTGTTT
The DNA here is from genome assembly GCA_026074375.1 of Tanacetum coccineum. Lineage (NCBI taxonomy): Eukaryota > Viridiplantae > Streptophyta > Magnoliopsida > Asterales > Asteraceae > Tanacetum > Tanacetum coccineum. The sequence continues at coordinate 59,230 of BQNB010020688.1, read as the reverse complement.
TCTCATATAATTTGTAACTCTTCTTTTGTTTTAGTTTTTTTATGTTTGGCTTTTTTACTCTTTCTGTTTTATTATTTTGTTTTAATTTATTCCGTTTTTTACCCTTTTTTTTTTTTACTTTTTTTTTTTTTAGCCTTGTTGGTTTCTGTCGTTGTCCTTTTTTTCCCTTTTTCTTACACTTTTGTATTTTTCTCAAAACTTGATTTTTTATTCTTTATTCTACTTTTCCTTTCCTTTTTTTACTTTATAAACTCTTAAAATTAATTTTTATTACTTTCTCCTTTTTGTTATCTTTTCCCTTTCTATTAATTTTTTTTTTTTTTTTTTCCTTTTTTCTCTTTACTGCTCTTTCCTATTACTAATTTTAACTTATTTTTTTTTTTGATTTTTATTACAACTTTTTTAACTCTTCCCCTTTACACTTTACTTTTTTCTTACTCTTATCTTCTTTTTCTTTTCTAACATTTTTTTCTTTTTCTCTTTGTTTTTACTTTTTTGTTACTTTTATTTTTACTTTCTTATTTTTACTTTGCTTTTGCTATATGTTTACTGTTTTTTTTATTTCCTTTTCACTTTTTTTTTTTTTTTTTTTCTTTTATCCAACTTTACTCTTTTTGTTTCTTTTTTTTTTTTGTTTTTCTTTCTTTTTTCTTTCTAACTTTATTTTTTCCTTACTTGTTTTTCATTTCTCTTTTTACTTTTTTTTCTTTTTTTTTTTTTTCTTTTCTTTTTTTTTCTTGTTCCTTTTTTGTTTATTTCCTCCTCTCTAAACTTTTACCTTATTTTCTTTTATTTTTGTCTTTTTACTTACTCTTTTTTTATTTTTTTTTCTTTTTTCTTTTTTCTCTAGGATACCTCTCTTTTCCTTTATTCCTTCTTTTTTTTTTCGTTACTTATTCTATTCTTTTTTTTTTTTTTTTTTTTTTAAATTGTTTTTTTCTTTTCTTTCTTTTTTTTATTTTGATTGTTTTTCTTTTTGCTATACCTTGTCACCTTTTTTTCCTTCTTTCTCTCTTTTCTTTTTTGTTTATTATTTTTTTTTTTTTTTTTTTCACTTTGCTTTCTTTTATTTTTTTTTTTATTTTTTCTTTTATTTCTATTTTTTTTTTTATTTCTTTTCCTTTTTTTTAATTCTTTCTTTTTCTTTTTTTTTTTTTTTTCTATTTCTTTTTTTTTTCTTTTCTGCTTTCTTTTTTCTTTCTTCCTTTTTTGTTTACTCCTCTTCCTTCTTTTTTTTTTTTTTTTGTTTTTCTGACGTCTCTTTTTTTATTTTCCGTTTCAATCAACTTTTTTTTTTTTTCCTTTTTTTTTTTTTTTGTTTTTTTCTAGCTCTCTTTTTTTTACTCTTTTTTTTTTCTCTTTTTTTCGATCTTCAACTTTTTTTTGATTTTTTGTATATTGTTATTTAGCTCTTTGTTCTTCTCTCTTTTTTTTCTTATTTTAATTTTTTCTCTTTTTTTCTTTCCCCTTTTTCTTTTATTTCTCTTTTTTTCATTTTTACTTTTCTTTTTTTCTTCTCTTCTTATACTTTTTTTACTTGTTTGTTTCCTTTTTCTCTTTTTTATTTCTTTTATTTTTCCTTTTTTTTTTCCCTACTTTTTTTTTTCTTTTCTTTATTTATTTTAACTTTATTTGTTCTTTTTCTTTTTTTTCTACTCGCGTTTTTTTTTTTTTTGTTTTGTTGTTTTTTTTTTATACTATTTTTTTTTTACTACTGAGTTTTTTTTAACTCTTTTTTTTTAAACTTTGTTATGTCCTGTTTAGCTTTTTCTTTTCTATTTTTTGTTAACTTTTTATATTTTTATTCTTTTTCTTCTCTATTCTTATTTTCCTGTTTTTTTTCTCTTTTTTTTTGAAACTCCTTCTTTTTTTTTTATTTCTTTCTTTTTTTTCTTTTTTTTTTTTTTTTTACCCTTTTTTTTACCTTGTTCTTTTTTATTTTTTTTTTGTCCTGTTTCTCTCCTTTTTTTTTAACTTTCTTCTCTTTTGACTTTTTTGTCTTTTTCTTTTTCTTTTTCCTTCCTTTTTCTTTCTCTTTCTTTTTTTCTTTTTCTTTCTTATTTTTTTTATTTTCTTTCTTTTTCTTCTTTTACTTCTTATTGTTTTTTACTTATATTACAACTTCGTTTTATTTTGTTTTTTTTTTCTTTTTTTCTTTTTTTGTTCTTATATATTTTTTTTTTTACTTTCTTTTCTTTGTTTGTCTGTCTTGTTTTCTTTTTCTTTCCTCTTTTTACCTTCATTACCCGCTTTTGTTCGCTTTTTTTTTTTTAATTTTGTTAACTTTTTCCCATTTTTATTTTTCTTATTATATTTTTGTTCTTTTTTGATTTTAACTTTTTCTTCTTTTTGTTTTTTTTACTACTCAAAACTTTTTCGGCTTTTCTTTTTTTTTTTTTTTTCTTTCCTCTATTTTTCTTTTCCTCTATTTTTACTATTACTTTGGCTTTTCTTTACGATATTTTTTTTTTTCTTATGTTTTAGACTGAGATGTTTTCTTGTTTTCGGCTTTTTTTTATTTTTTTTTTTTGTTTCCTCCTTTTTCTTTCTTTTTTTCTTTCCCTGTATGTTTACTTCTTTTTTTTTTTTCGTTTTTTTCTTCCTCGCTTTGTCTTCTTTTTCTTTTTCTACTTTTTGTTTCTTTACAACTTTTTTTTTGTTTTTTACTGTTTTTTTTTCTTTGTTATACGTATTTTTTTTGTTTTTTTATTTTTCCTTCTTTTTTAGTTACTCCTATTTCCTTTTTTTTTTTCTCTTTTTTTTTATTGTTTTTTTTTTTTTGTGTTTCCTTAAATTTCCCTGTTTTTTTTTTTTTTTTTTTTTCTTTTTTGTTTTTTAAATTTATGTTTTGTCTTTTATGTTTTCTTCTTACTTTCCTTTTTTTTCTATTTTTTTCTTTACTTTCTTTTTTTTTTTCTATTTCTTTTTCTTTTTTTCTGTTTTCTTGTATTTATTTTTTTTGTTTTTTTCTTTTTTTTTCTATTTCTTTTCCTGCTATTTTTTTTCTTTTCCCTTTTTTTCTATACTTGTTCCTCTTTACTTTTCTTTTTTTCTTTTTTCTTGTAATTTTCTTTTTTCTGCTGTTGCCCTTTTTTTTTTTTTTCTTTGTATTTTTTTTTACCTCTTATTTTTTATTTTTTTTTTCTTTATTACTTTTGTCTTTTATCTCTTCTAATTATATTTCTTTTTTATATCTTATTTTTTCTCCTTTTCTTTACAGTTATTTATTTTTTTTTTTTCTTCCTTTTTTTTTTTTGTTCTTTTTCCTTTTTACTTTTTGTCTCATTTTCTGTTTATTTTTTCTTTATTCTTTTTTTTTTTTTTTTTTTTTATTTTTTTTATACTTTCTTTTTCCTTTTTTTTTATTTCTTCCTTTTATTTTTAACTACTTCATTTTACTATTATTATTTTTCTAATTTTATAATTAATTCTTGATTTTTTTGCACCTTTAAAACGTTTATTTTCTCTTTTACATTTTTTCTGCTTTTTCTTTTTTTTTTTTTTCCTTTTTTTTTTGATACGATTTCTTCTTTTTTTTATGTTGTTTTTTTTTTACTTTTTTTTGATTTTTCTCTTTTTTTTCTTTTTTTTTTTATTTTTTTTTTTTACTCTTCGTTTCTAACTATTTCCTTTTTTTTATTTCTTGACTTACTTTTTAATCTTTTTTTTTCTTTTAAACTCTTTTTTGCTTTTTTTTGCTATTTTTTCTTTTTTCCTTTTTTTTGCTTTTTTCCTTTCTTTTTACCTTTTTATCTTTTTTGACTCTTCTTTTTTTTATATTCTATTAAAACTTTTTTCTTCTTTTTAATTTTTTTCTTCTCTTCTGTTTCTATCTTTCTTTTTTTTTTGTGTTCTGACTCTTTTTTTTTTTTTTTTTTAGTTTTCTCCTTTCTTTTATCTATGTACGTTTTGTTTTTTTTTATTTTTTTTTTTTTTTTTTTTTTTTTTAACTTGTTTATCTTTCTTTTTTCATTTCTTTTCTCTTTTTTTTTTCACTTCTTTTTTTTCTTCACTAACTTTTTTTCTTTCTCTTTCCTTTTTTTTTTTTACTTTCATTATTTCTTCCTTTTTTTTTTTTTTCTCTTTTTTCTTTCTTTTTTTTCCCTTTTTTTATCTTTTTTCTATTTCTTTTTATTTTTCTTTTTTCCTAATCTTTTTCTTTTTCTGTTTTTTTTTTTTCTGTTTTCTTTTTTCTAGTCTTACTTACTTGACGGTTTTTTTCTTCCTCTTTTACTACTTTTCTTTTGTTTCTTTTTTTTTCTTTTTCTTTTTCTCTTTTTTTCTTTTTCTCTTTTTTTCTTTTTCACCTTTTTTTCTCTTACTTTTTTTTTTTATTAACTCGTTTCTATTTATTTTTCTCTTTTTAAACATTTTTTCGCTATTTTTTTTCTCTTTTTCTCTTTTTTTTAGCTTTTTTTTTTTTTTTTTTTCTTTATTCTACTTCTTTTTTCTGTTTTTTTTTATTTTCTGATTAGTTTTTCCTTTCCTCTTAACTTAATTTTTTTTAGATTTATTTTTATTTACCGATTTTTCTTATCTTTTATTTTTAACTTTTTTTCGCTCGTGTCCGTCTTGATTGTTTTTTTTTTTTTTTATTCCTTCTTTTTTTATCTTTTTTTTTTTTTTTTGTTTCTCTCCTCTCTTTTTCCTTTTTTTATCTTTTTACTTTTCTCCCTTACTTTTTTAACGTTTTTTTTTCTGCTTCTTTGTTCCCTTTCTTCTTTTTTTTCTTTTTTATTTTATACCAACTTCTTTTTTTTTTTTTTTTTTTCTTTTTCATTGTTTTTTTTTCTCCTTTATCTTATTTTTTTTTTTTTTATATGTTGTTGCTTTTCTTTAAACTTCTTTTTTTCCTATTTTTTTTTTTCTTCTTCTTTTTTTTCTTTGATTATTCTATTGTTGTTTTTTTTTTTTTTTATCTTTTTTTTTCTGTTTCTTTTTTTTTTTTTCTTTCTTTTTTTCTTTTCTTATTCATTTTCTTTTTTGTTTTTTTTTTTATTCTCTTATCCTTTATCTCCTTTTCTTTCTTTTTTTTTTTTTTTTTTTTGTCTTTCTTTTTTCTTTTTTTCCTTTTTCATTTGTTTTTTTTTTATAGTTACTTTTATTTTTTTATTTCTTCTTTTTTTTTCTTTTTTTTATTTTTTACGATCTTTTTCTTACTTTTTTTTCTTTTTTTCTTTAAATTCCCCTTTTTTTCTTCCTTACTTACCTCCCTTTTTATTTTACCTAACTAACTTTTATTTCTTCTTTTTTTCTCTTTTTGTTGGTTATTTTTTAATTTTCCTTTTTTTATTTTAATTTTTCTTTTTTTTTTCTTTTCTTTTCTCTGTTTTTTTATTTTTTTTCTTTTATTCTTTCCTCCTTTTTTACTTAACCAGCTTTTTTTTTATCTTTTTTTTCTTTTATTTTCCTTTTAAATTTTGGCCTTTTTTTTTTTTCCTTTTCCTTTTACGTTTTTTTTCTTTTTTTTTTTTATTTCGTTATTTATTTTTCTTTTTTCTCCTTTTTCTTTTACTTACTCTTCCCTTTTTTTTTTTTCATTTTATTTTTTTTACCTTTCCTTCTTTTTCTTCTTTTTTTTCCCCTTCTTCCTTTAGTTTTTCCTTTTTCTTTAAAAACTCTTTGTTCTTTTTTCTACTTCTTTCTTTTTTTTCTTTCTTCTTTCTTTTTTTATCTTCTTATTCTTAATTTTACTTTAAACTTTTCTTTTTCCTTTCTCATTTCTTTTTTGTCTTTTTCTTACTTTTACTTTTCTTTTGTTTTCTCTCTTTTTTCCCCTTCATCTCTTCTCACTTAACCTTTTTTATTATTTTTTTTTTTTTTTCTTCTTTCTTTTTTTCTTCTTTTTTTTTTTTTTGTATTGACTTTTTTTTCTTTTCTCTTTCTTTTTCTTTTTTTCTCTTTTTTTTCTTTTTTTTCTATTTTTATTTTTGCTTTTTTTCATCTTTTTGCTCTTTTTTAGCTTTTTTTTTCTTTTTTTCTTTCTTTTGGCCTTTTTATTTTTTTTTTCTTTTTTTCTCTGTTTATGTTATTCTTTTTCTTTTTTTTTTTTCTTGTTCTTTTCTTTTTTTTTTCCTTGTTTTTTTTTTCCCTTTGACCGTTTTCTTTTTTCGTTTTCCCTCTTTTTTTACATTTTTTAACTTTCTATCTATTTTTTTCCTTTTACTTTTTCTTTTTTTGATAACTTTTTTTCTTTTATTTTCCTTTTTTTTTACTTATTTTTCTTCTTTTACTTTATTTTTACTTTTTACTTTTTTTATCTTTTCTTTTTTTTTATCTTTATTTTATTTTTTCTTTTTTTTCATTCTAGCTCTTCCCTTTCCCTTTTTACGTTTTGTTTTTTTTTTTTTTCTTTTATGGTTTGTTTCTTTGTGGTTTTTTTTAAACTCTTTTTCTTCTTATCTTTTTTATGTTTTTTTTTTTTCTTTTTCTTTTTTTGTTTTATTTCATTTTTCTCTTCTTCCTATTTTTCTCTTTGTTTTCTTTCTATTTAATTTCCTTTTATTTGGTTACTTTATTTAATTTCTTTTTGCATCTTAAACTTTTTTTTGTTTTTTTTTCTTTACTTTCTTTTCTACTTGACTTTTTTTTTTTTTATTTGTATTTTTTTTTTTTTTTATTTTTTTTTCTTTTGTAGACTTATTTTCTTTTTTTTTTTTTTTTATTTTTCCTTTATTTCTTTTCTTTCTCTTTCTTTTTCCTTTCTTTTTTTCCCTTTTTTATTTTTGTTTCTTTTCTAATCCTTTTTTTTCTCCCTTTTTGTTTTTTTTATAACTTTGTCTTTTTTTTCTTTTTTACTTTATTTCATTTTTCTTTTTTACTATATTTCTTTTTTTAATCTTTCCTTATTGTGTTTTTTTCTTTCCTTTTTTTTTTTGTTTGTCTTTTTTTTAATTTACCCTTCATTTTTCATTTTTTACGCTTTTTGTTTTGTCTTTCTTTTTACTCTTGTTTCTTTTTTTTTTTTTTTTTTTTGTTTATTTTTTTTTTTTATTGTTGTTTTCCTTTTACTTTTTCTTTTAACCTTCTTCTATTTTTTCTATTTCTTTTAACTTTCTTTTTTTTTTTTGTCCTTTTTTTGTTTTATTTCTTACCGTTTTTTGTTTTTTTTTTTCTGTTGGTTTGTGTTTCCCTTTTAAATTTTTATTACTTCTTTAGTTGTCCTAGTTTTCGTTTGTTTTTTTTGCTTATTTATTCTTTTCGCTTTTTTTTCCTGATATTTTTTCTTTTTTTTTTTCCTGGTTTTGCTATTCTTTTCTTTTCTTTTGTCCACCCTCTCTTGTTTCTTTCTTCTTTTTCTCCGTTTTTTTCTTTTTTTATTTTTTCCCTTATTGATGTGACTCTTTTTTGTTTTTTTCCCCTTTTTTTTTTCTTTCCTTTGTTTTTTATTTTTTTTTATTTCTATTCTTTCTCTTCTTCTTTTTTATACTCCTGTTAGTGTAATTTTTTTGTCTGTTTTTACTCCTTTATTTACCTGTGTCTTATTTTTTCTTCTCTGTTTTTTTTTCTTTCTTTTTTTTCTTTTTATCCTCCTTTTTTCTTAACTATTTTTTTATTTCTTTTTTTTTTTCTATTTCTTACACTTTTTACTTTTTCCTTCCTTATTTCTTTTGTTTTAACTTTTTTTCTTTCCTCTTCCACTTCTTCCTTTTGTTGTTCTTTTTTTTTTATTTTTTTTTTGCTTTTTTTGACCTTATTTTTTTATATCTTCGTCCTATTTTTGTTTCTTATTTTTACTTCCTTTTTCTTATTTTTTTTTTCTTTTTTCTCTTTTACTTTTTTATTTTCTTTTTTTTTTTTTCTTTCTTTATTTTTTCTTTCTTATCCTTTTTTTTTTTTTAGCCCCCATTCTTCTTTTCTCAGTACTATTACATAACTTTATCTTTTTTTTTATTTTGTTTAATGTTTTTATTTTTTTTTTTTTTGGTTTTCTTATTTTTCTTTCTTTACCTTTGTTCTTACTTGTTCGTTTTTATTTTTTTTTTTCTACTTTTTTACGTTTTTCTTTGTTTTTTTCTGTTCTTCTTTTCTTTTATTGTTTCTGCCTTTTTCTACTTTTTCTCGTCTCTTTTCTTTTTTTGTGCTTTGCTTTTCGTTTTTTACTTTTTACTTTTCTTTATTTATTTCTTTTTTTTCTTTTTTTTCTTTCCCTTAATTTCTATTTTTCTGTACCTAAGTTTTTTTTTTCATTACTTTTTTTTATTTTTTTGTTTTTACTTTTCTTTTTAGCTTTTGTCTCTTTTTCTTTTCTCCTTTGGCTATATTATTATTTCTTTTACCTTTTAACTTCCTTCCTATTCTCTGTTTTTTTTTTACTTTGCTTTTTTTTTAATTTCCTTTCTACTTTTTCCCTACTTTTTTTTTTTTCTTGTTTTTTTTGCCTTTTTTTTCCTCTTTTTTACTTTTGTTTTTTTTTTTTTTTATTTTTTTTATCTTTTTTTTTTTTTCTTTTTTATGCTCCTTTGTTTTTTTTTTTTATTTTTTTTTTTTTTTGGTCTTTTCTACCTCTTTTATTATTTCTTCACTCTCCTTTTGTTTTTTTTTTTTTTTCCTTTTCCTACTTTTCATTTTTTCTTTTTTTTTTTTCTTATACTCTCTTTGTTTTTCCTTCTCTTCTGCTCCCGTCTTTTTCTTTCTTATCTCTCTGATTATTATATTAATATTTTTTTCTTTTTCTTCCATCTACAACTTTTTTCTTTTTTTTTTTTTTTCTTTTCTTTTTTTCTTATCTCTCTGTTTTTTTTGCTTTCTCTTTTTTTTATTTTCTATCTTCTTTTCTGATGTTTCAAATCTTCTTGTTTTGCGTTTTTTTAATTTATTCTTAACTATTCTATGTATTTCTCTTATGTTTGTTATACTATCTCTTACTTTTTCTATTATTTACTTTTACTTTTACCTTTCTTTTCCTTTAAACTTTTTTTATTATTTCTTCTTTTTCACACTTCCTCTCTTTTCGTTCTCCTTTTTTCTTTTATTTTCTTTCTTTTTTTCCTCTAGACTTTTTTATTACGTAACTTTTTTATTTCTTACTTCTTTATTTATTTTGTTTTAACTTTTTCTTCTCATCCTTTTTTCTTTTTACCAACTCTTTCTTTCTGTTTTTTTTTTTTTTATCTTTTTTTTTTTCTTTTTGATATTGTCTCTTTAAACTTAACACTTTTTTGTTATCTTCTTTTTTTTTTTCTTTTTTCTTTTTACTTTTTTTTTTTTAACTTTTTTCTATTATAATTGCGCTGTCTTCTGTTTTACTTTTTTATTTGACTTTACTTCGTCTGTTTATTTTTTTCTTACTTTTTTTTTTTTCTATTTTTCTTTTTTTTCATTTTTTTTTTTTTCTTTATTCTACTTACCCTCTATTCTTTCCTTTTTTGGATTCTTGTTGTTTTTGCTTTCTGGGTTTTGGTGGTTTTTGTGTTTTGTTTTTGACTCTTAATTTTTTTTTACCTCCTTTTTCTTTTATTTTTTTCTTTTTTTTTTTTTTTTTTTCCTTTAAACCTTTTATTTTTTTTTTTTTTTAAGCGTTTTTTTTCTTTTCTTTTTCTCCTTTTTTTTTAACCCCTTTATTCTACCTTTAAACTCTTGGCCCTCTTTTTTATACCCTCTTTTTATTTTTTTCTTGTTCTTCTTGCTTTTTTTTTTGTTTTTCTTCTGTCCTCCTTTTTTATTCTTATTTTTTATTTTTTTTCTTTCTTCTTTAACTTCTTTCGGTCCTTGTTTTTTTTTTTTACCTTGTTATTTCTTTTTTTTACTTTTTTTTCTTTTTTTCCTTCTTTTTATCTTTTCTTGTTTTGTCTTTTATTTTCTAACTTATTTCTTTTATTTTTTCCTTTTTCTAGTTTTTTTCTACTCTTTTCTTTTCTTTTTTTTTTTTTTTTTTCTGTCTTTTTCTACTCCCTTTTTCCTTTTTTTTCTTTTTTTCTTTTTTTATTTTTTTTCGTTTAATTTTTTTTTTATTTTTCTCTTTTTTGTTTCTTATCTTTGTTATTTTTTTTTTATTTCTTTTTTCTTTATGTTATTTTGTTTCTGATTTTTTTTTTTCTTTACTATTTTTCTTTAGACTCTCTTTTTTTCTTTCCTCTTTTTTTCTAAACTGTATTTTCTTTTTTTTTTTTTTCTTTTCTTTTTCTTCTGTCTTCTTTTTTTATTCTTTTCTCTTTTTACTCTTACCTTTTTTTTCTATTTTTTTTGTTAAACTTATAACTGGATCATTTGTTTTTGGTTTTGTTTTCTTTTTCTTTTCCCCTTTTTTCTTTCTCTTCTTATTCTATTTCTTTTTTTTTTTGTCTTCTGTTTTTCTTCTGTTTTCTTTTTTTTTTTAAATCTTTCCGTTATTTTCCTATTTTTTTATTTTTTTTTTTTTTCTTACCTTTTTCTTTTACCTTGTTTTCTTATTCTCTTTATTATTTTCCTTTTTACTTTTTTTTCTTTCTCTCTACTATCTTTTTTTTCTATTTCTTTTTTCTTTGTACTTTTTTCTCTTCTTTTGTTTTCTTCTTTTTGTTTTTTTTTCCTTTTTTCTCTTTTACTTTACTTTACGTTTTTCTTTCTTTTTCTTCTTTTCTCTTTTTTCTTTTTTTTTTTTACCTTTTTTTTCTATTTTTTTATTTTTTCTTACTCTAATTTATTTTCTATTTTTCTTGTCTTACTTTTTTCTTTTTCGTTTTTTTTTTACTATTTCTTTTTGTATTTTTACTTCTTTTTTTTCTATCTTTTTTTTTATTCCTTCTTTTTTACACTTTTTTGTTTTTTTATTTTTTCCTTCTTTTTTTTTTCTTTTTTTTTTTTTTCTTTTGTTTTCCTTTTTCTTTCTTTTTCCTCTACCCTTTTTTTTTAATATTTTTTTCTTTACTTTTTTTATTTTTTCTTTTTTCCTTTCTTTTTTTTTTCTTTTATTTTTTTTCTTCTTATCTTTTTTTCTATACTTTTTTTTTTCCTTTTTTTTTTTTTTTTTTTTTATCTTTTTTTTTTTCTATATTTTTTTCCTTTTGTTCCTTTTGTTCTTATTATGTTTTTTCTTTGTTCTTTACTGTAGTTTCTACATTTTTTTACTTGTTATCTATTTTTTTTTGTATTTTTTTTTTTTGGAATATATTTTTGCTTTTTCTTTCTTTACTTATTTATTTTTATCTCCTTCTCTATTTTTTTACTTTTTCTTTATCTGTTTATACTTCCATTTGTTTTTTGTTTTTTTATTTCGTTTTTCTCTTCTTTCCCTATTTTTATTTTTTTTCTTTTCTCTTACTTTCTTTTTACTTTCTTTATATTTTTTCTTTTCTTTTAGTTTTATTTCTTCCTTTTTTTCCTTTTTTTAATCTTTTTTTTTTTTTTACATCCTAATTTTCTATTTCTTCTACCTTTCTGTTTTTTTATTTTTTTTTTTTATCTTTCTTCTTTTTTTATTTTCTTGTTTTGTTTTTCTTCTTTCTTTTTCTCTTCTTTTCGTTTCTTTTTTTCTTTTTTTACTTGTACTTTTTCTTTTTTTTTATTCTTTTTTTTTTTATTCTTCTTTTTTTACTTACTACCCTACTTTTCTTTTTTTCTTTTTTTTCTATTACTATTTATTTGGTGGATTTCTCTATTCTTTCTAATTTTTTGTCGGTCGTGTCCCATCAATAAGTCAAAACATAGCACAAGTTATTACCATCGCCTTTGTACCTAACTATTTCCCGTGCATGTTTGGCTTTTTTTCCATATTTGTTTCTGTTATCTCTGAATATCCTTTAGCCGGGTTGGCACGAAAATGATTAGTCTTATACGTTTGAAAATTTGATGTTTACATCTGTTAATACTTCTTCAATATAAACCAACATAAAAATTACAAAAAAAATTTTTTCATTTTCTTTTTTATTAGTACATTATCATCTACAAACAAAGAGAAAAACCAAAAAATATAAAAACATTTTCCATAAAAAGAAATAAAATTCACAAATTGGTAAAAAATACCAAATATAATATTCCAATTGAGGTATTATCAAAAATAACTTCCGGTGAACTTATTGGTTCCCAACTCGAATCAAAGATTTAAAAACTTACCAATTGTGTCTCTTACGACATACGGCTCACCTTGAAAAGTTAAACAAGCTATAAAGTGGGTATAAGGAGGGTTGTTCCAAGGAACTACGACCCGAAAGGAGAAATAAGCTTCGCGCTATTCCTACTCCTCCGCTCACCTGTGCGTTTATCATTTTGAGAGCTACCGTGAAGTAAGAGACTATTTGGGTTCAAGTTGTCTAGTTTTAGGTTCCTGTCCGTTTAAAATAGATTGTGAATAAACTGAAAAACCAAAAATACTCTTCTTGTTCTCTATTTTAGTGCATGCGCACTTTCGTTTTAAAAGCGTCGACGTCTACTACGACAACAACAACAACAAGTTCGCTTACCGAATCTTGTTGAAAACCACTCCAAATATACGATGCTGATATCGAACTATTGGGCATAATTGCTCCAGGAAGGCTCCCATCCGAGGGATACGAGGACGCAATGTTGTTCCTGAAATCGCAGCAGCAAATTTTAAGATCAAGCATGGGTTGCTAACTCTTGTCCAGAACAAGCATTTCTTCGGACATGACAAAGAGGACCCACATGCCCACATCCGTTACTTCAATAAAATCACTTCTACTTTGAGATATCCTAATGTCCCACCACATCACTAAGTTGATGCATTTTCCTTTTCTCTCTCGAGGGGGGGGCAGCACCGGATATGGCTTTGAAAAAGAACCCCCTCGATCAATCAGACATGGGATGACTCGTTGCTAATTCATAAATCGATTTTCCCACCTTCTAAACGACAAATCTTCGGAACAAAATTACCAATTTCAAACAAAGATTTGATGAGTCGTTAGTGAGGCTTGGGATCGATTCAAAGATCTTTCTCCGAGCATGTCCACATCATGGATTCTCGGAGCTTCACAACTGAATACATTTACAATGCCTTAAATTTAATGATCAAGACTCTTTGAACTCCCAGAACTCCGCCACAAGGTGGGTAACTTTTTGGACAAACGGACGGCGGCCGCTGATTCTCAGCAATCATCGAGAGTAAGACTCCATAAGTTCCGTCATTCCCGAAGCAAAGCCATTGTTGCTAAGGGTGATTACGAGCGCTTCCACCTCCGAGAATCTCCGATGTTGCTGAATTGAAAGATTGGTTAGAGCTCCTACTTCCGTCAAGCAGACATCCTCCAGTTCCAGCTCCCCGCACCCGTAAAAGGTTGAGCAAGTTGTGTTACCTAGCGGTGTGCCCACTCATAATCGTAATTGTCCATCGCGACGTTAGCTAACAATTACCGAGAAACATCCAAGAAATACGTCTCGCAAGTAGCCGCAGCAAATTTCTCAAACCAAGGAAATTCCCGGTTACCGTCCGCCACCGATGGCAACCAAATCAGACCACCCGGTTTTCCTCCCATGCAACACAACACCAAGCCAAAATCAAAATCGTAGGGAACCAAAACCAAAACCGTGGGAATGGCCTAACAACCAGGGTCAAATCCAAACGTCCACCCAGGTTCAAACAACAAGCCCCAATGTTATCAACCCTCGTAATTAACACCTCAGCCTACCAGCTCTCCAGCTCCATCAGAGCTTCTCCGGGTGGAGGTCAAAAACTGATTTGCGAGCTACGTCAAGGCTAATGATGCGGTTATGCAAAACATTGCAAAACCAAATGTCCAACGATAACCGACCCCCCTTTTTTTTTGCACACGCAAAATCGAAATTCCAACCAAGCTTCTACTTCAAGTTCGGGTACTCTTCCTAGCAACACAATTGCTAACCCGAAGGGTGAATTGAAAGCAATCACCACCAGAAGCGGTGTTTCATATGATGGACCTCAAATTCCACCTCCGATGATGGAAGTTGAAACCGAGGTGACAAAGGACACGGTGCTTCCTAACGGAAATACCAAAGACGTCCAACCTCCGATAGTCCAAGTTGATGAACCAGTTGTCATGCCTAGAACCAAAACGACTTTACCATATCCATCTAGATAAACAAAGAGAAAAACCGCAAAAGACGACCTTTTAGCTTTGAAAAATTTATGGAAATTTTTTCCGGAATCCTCCACTTCGAAGCTGAGCTTCGCGATGCTCTCCTGCACATGCCTAAGTTTGCTCCAATGTTCGAAAGCTTTTTGAACAACAAAGACAAGATCTTAGAATTAAACCAAAACACCGGTTAATAAAATTGCTTCGCAGTCATCCTAAAGACATTTTCCCGAGAAATTAGGAGAACCCCCCGGTCGATTTCTGATGACCAGTGTGATTTCCCATAGTTGGATGAATGCTTGGCCGCTGGCCGATCTTGGTGCAAGCAACAATCAAAAATGCTCACCTCCGTTTTTGAAAAAGCTTAATCTCCAAGACTGACCAAAACTAGGATGATATACTCGAGTTAGGCCGACCGATCGATCCTCTACTCCTAATAACCCCCACGGGCATAGCAGAAGATGTTTTTTTGTGAAGTTGGAACCTTCTACTCTTTCCAGCAGATTTTTGAGGTAGTTTGAACTATGATGCCGACCCTAGAGGTCCCATTGATTTTAGAAACCATTTTTAAGAAACAGGCAAGATCCTTGATTGATGTAATCACGGTGAAGAGATACACTAAGCATGAACGATGACCAATCCGTGACTTTCAAATAGGTTGAACGAAAAATTTCTCCTACAATGCCGATGAAATCAGTTAACGAAGGTCGACTTATTGATATACTTGTGAGAATATTCTTAAGAGATTTTAGGTTTCTCGGAGTAATGGCAAAATGAAATTCCACTCCTTACCATCGAAACCGATTGTTGAAACCAGCGTCACTCTGTCTGAGTCTCCCACCCTCACTCCCATTTCGAGGGTAGTGATTTCATTCCTTAAAGAAATCGAGGCTTAAACTTTCTGATACATCAATAAAGTCGGAATTGATGATGCCGAATGTGATCCCGCGAAGGACATTCTTCTACTTGAAGCTATCCTAAATAGTGAGGAGCCCATAATCCACCACTTCCAATCCATGCAAATTGTTTCCCTGAGGTTAGAAAAGAACTTAAGATTTGTGAAGCCAAAACCGATGAAACATCTCCAGATGAACCTTTTGAGGTCGAGCTCAAGGACTTACCTCCCCACCTCGAATATGCATTTTTAGAGGGTGACAACAAGTTAACAGTCATCATTGCTAAAGATTTGAGTGTCGGGGAGAAAGCCGCTCTCATAAAGGTGTTGCAGTCCCACAAGCGAGCCATCGCTTGGAAACTCTCCGATATCAAGGGTATTAACCCAGAATTTTGTACTCATAAAATTCTAATGGAATAGGACTACGCACCAGCGGTCCAACATCAGAGACGGGTAAACCCAAAAATCCACGAAGTCATAAAAAAGGAAGTTGAAAAACTTCTTGACGCGGGATTAATTTACCCTATCTCGGATAGTCCCTGGGTAAGCCCGGTACACTCTGTACCAAAGAAAGGTGGTTTTACCGTAGTGAAGAATGAGCAAAATGAGTTGATCCCAACTCGGCTAGTTACGGGATGGCGGGTATGCATTGACTACCGAAAGTTAAATGAAGCCACCCGAAAGGACCATTTTCCACTACCATTCATGGACCAAATGCTTGAGAGGCTTGCGGGAAACGAATACTATTGTTTTCTCGATGGTTTCTCGGGTTATTTTCAAATACCTATCGACCCAAATGATCAGGAAAAGACAACATTTACTTGCCCATACGGAACCTTTGCCTACCGCCGCATGCCCTTTGGCCTCTGCAATGCACCAGGCACATTCCAGAGATGTATGATGGCAATCTTCCACGACATGATCGAAAAAACGATGGAAGTGTTTATGGATGACTTTTCGGTTTTTGGAAGTTCTTTCTCTACATGCCTAACCCATTTGGAAAAGATGCTTAAGCGGTGTGAAGACACCAATTTAGCTCTAAACTGGGAGAAAAGCCATTTCATGGTTAAGGAAGGCATTGTTCTTGGACATAAAATCTCCAAGTCGGGAATTGAGGTCGATCGAGCTAAGATTGACGTTATCGCCAAGCTCCCTCACCCGACTACTGTAAAAGGTGTCCGTAGTTTTCTTGGGCATGCCGGGTTTTATAGAAGATTCATCCAGAATTTCTCAAAAATAGCCCGTCCCATGACCCATTTGCTTGAAAAAGAGACTCCGTTTTATTTCTCCAAAGAGTGTATTGAAGCATTTAACACTCTCAAAAAGAATCTAACCGAGGCTCCAATCCTGATTGCCCCAGACTGGAATGAACCATTTGAACTTATGTGCGATGCAAGCGATTTCGCCTTAGGTGCAGTCTTGGGGCAACGTCATGAGAAACATTTCAGGCCTATACATTATGCAAGTAAAACAATGAATGAGGCGGAATCACGTTACACCACGACAGAGAAAGAAATGTTAGCCGTGGTGTACGCATTCGAAAAATTCCGATCTTACCTTGTCATGAACAAATGCACTGTGTATACGGATCATTCCGCCCTCAAGTATCTCTTTGCTAAGAAAGATTCTAAGGCGAGATTGCTCCGATGGGTTCTGCTCCTTCAAGAGTTCGACTTTGATGTAGTTGACACGAAAGGAGCTGAGAACCTAGCGGCTGATCATCTATCACGATTAGAGAATCCTCACGAGAATGAGCTCGATCCAAAGGAGATAAATGAAAAGTTTCCTCTTGAAACTCTTAGTTCGATTGCTGTTCTTGATGCTAGTACCCCATGGTTTGCTGACATCGCAAACTACCATGCGGGAAATTTCGTGATCAAAGGGATGTCAACCCAGCAGAAAAGAAAATTCTTCAAAGACGTGAAGCATTATTTCTGGGAAGATCCCTTTCTGTTTAAAATCTGTGCGGATCAAGTTATTCGACGTTGTGTTTTTGGCAAAGAAGCCCATGACATCCTCATGGCTTGCCACGATGGTCCCACCGGTGGACATCACGGTGCTAACTACACAGCAAGGAAAGTCTTCGATTCCAGATTCTTTTGGCCCACAATCTACAAAGATGCCCATGAGTTGGTTAAAAACTGCAACTCATGCCAGCGTCAAGGAAAAATTTCACAACGGGATGAGATGCCACAAAATTCCATCCAAGTTTGTGAAATCTTTGACGTCTGGGGCATTGACTTTATGGGGCCATTCCCATCATCCAAAGGCAACAAATACATCCTAGTAGCAGTTGATTACCTTTCAAAATGGGTTGAAGCGAAAGCGCTCCCCACCAATGATGCTAGGGTTGTAGTAAGATTTTTGAAAGCTCTTTTTGCCCGATTCGGAACTCCCCGAGCAATTATCAGTGACCGAGGCACTCATTTTTGTAATGATCAATTTGCAAAGGTCATGCTTAAATACGGAGTCACTCATCGTCTCTCCACCGCGTACCATCCACAAACAAGTGGACAAGTCGAGGTTTCCAATCGGGGCTTGAAGAGAATTCTTGAGAGATCAATAGGAGAGAACCGTACCTCTTGGTCAGATAAGCTCGATGATGCTTTATGGGCTTTCCGCACCGCTTACAAAACACCCATTGGGTGTACTCCATATAAGCTGGTTTACGGAAAAGCCTGCCATCTGCCAATTGAGTTAGAACACAAGGCCTACTGGGCCTTAAAACATACAAACTTTGATCTGAAAACCGCTGGTGACCATAGGAAAGTTCAACTGAATGAACTTAATGAGCTCCGTGATGAAGCTTATGAGAACTCTTTGATCTATAAAGAAAAGACAAAGAGGATTCACGACTCCAAGATCAAGAACCGCGTTTTCAACGTCGGTGATCGAGTCCTCCTCTTTAACTCTAGATTAAAGATTTTCTCAGGAAAGCTTAAAACCCGCTGGTCAGGACCATTCACTATCACACAAGTTTTCCCGTACGGCACCGTCGAGTTATCTCAAAACTCCGGGCCAAACTTCAAAGTGAATGGTCATCGTGTTAAGCACTACTTTGGAGGGGACGTACCACAGTTGGTAGTCCCAGATCTCCAAACATTCCCTAATGTCCAATAAATTCAGGTGACGGGTCAAGCATAGCGACCTTAAACAAGCGCTTCGTGGGAGGCACCCCATGCTTATCGTAGTATTGTGTAAAAATGAATAAGTGTTTTCTTGTTGTGAGGAGGCTCGCCTCTTCCATTATAGTCTGTTTCGTGTTTGTGTTGTTAATTGTCCAGGATTGCCCGGATTGTGACGAACTCTCCATACATGTATTTTTTATTCAAGAGTTTTCACATCCACAGCTTCATTTTGGGAATTCAGTATCCAAATTTAATTGACTAACGTTTTTTCTTTTGGCAACACTTAGTAATACGCCTTAGATTTACGTAGGTGCCCTTCTCAAAACATCAGGTCGATGTTTAGTTTAGTATGGGGGGGTTCTTCGATTTGATTTCTGCCTGCAGCCGTTGGTTTTCACTAATCCGTTTTTACTACCAATAATCTTTGCAAAAAAAATACCAAAAAATATGAAAAAAAAATTAAGAATTTTCAAAAATAAAATAAGTGTTTTGTCCCACAGTTTCGGAATTTCCCATTGGGTAGAATGAGAATAATTTTTGACTCGATCGGGCGTGTTGAGCCCTAGCTAGTTCCTTAATTATAAGCTAAGCTTTCACGAGTGATAGAACAAGAATGATAGAGTTATATATATGTTTATGTGTGTGCAGGATTCTTCTAAAGCCTAAATGAGTAACTGGTGACTATTTCTCCATTAGCTTTTAATCCGCCTAAATCATACGTGGCTCATTTCATTCAACTAAGTCAATCGATGTTCTTTAGAAAAAGCTTCAAATTTGTAACTTGATTCTTTAAAGCGAAGTTTTTCTGTTCTTAATAATTTAAAAGTTAAAATGCCAAAGAAGCATGAATGAAATATGAATGATAAAATAACGCTTTGAATATTAATAATTATGCCATAAAGCATAATCTGGATTATATGGAACAAGTAAAAGATGTGTCGTGATATCCCACGCCGTTAGATCAACGAGGTGGGGGTTAAACTAAGACATCTTTTCTTCTTGGGTTTTGGTTTTTTGTTGTGTTATCTCACCAGGGAAGCGAGGTATACGGTGAGGGGTCAATTAAGTCACCTTATCCTTAGCCATATTAGGAAGAGTTGTTGATGTGATTTCCCACTATGCTAGCAAAGGGTGTGGGTTTTCAAACTAGAAACACCGGTCGTGTGGTTCTGTGTCTATCTTACCGGGGAGCGAGGCCTAGGTAGGTGTTCAAACAAAGCCAACGCATTTCCTAGCTTTTAAGAACTTTTGATTATAATGTGAAGATGTTGCAAAAAGTTCTACAGTTAAATTTTGTTCTGTAAATCAAGTTACATGGGCATGATAAGTTGTTGCTTTGTGTCTGGATTCATCTTGAATGACGACTATGGAAATCAGTTGATCTATGGTTGAGTTGAATGAGGTACACACATTTAAATCATATATCCATGATGGGAGTTAAAGTTCACAGGTCATTAAAGTATGAAGTGCCTTAAACATTAGGACTTTTTTTTGACAAATGATCTTGTTTAATTGCTTGGTTGGATCTAGTGAAAAAAATCGGGGGACGATGAATTTATCCGTAGGGCATCCGTAGATCTATTATATGGGAGCTTCACATTCTATGATCCCAATGTTTGATAAAATTAAAGGAAGTTTCAAACAGGTAGTGTTAGTTAAGAAAAGAAAAGAAAAACCAATAATATTAGGATAGTTAGTGTAAATTTAAAAGAATATTGGTGAATTAGGATATTGTCAAATAACTATTAATTCTTTTGTTTCCCTTGGCGAAACCTTTGTTCTTTTCAAAGTCAATTTGTCTAAGGGGGTTAGGAGATTCTTAGTTTTCTTGAGTGTTTACTTCATAACATTGCGTGAGGACACGGCAATACCTTAGTATGGGGGATTTTGATATGTGTTTAATTACACATACCATTTTCCATATTAGCGGACTTATTCGACTAAAAATCCAAAAGTACATTGTATTTGTATGTTTGCATTTTATTGTGCAGGAAACGGATATTCAAGAAAAGGAGCAAAAACAAAGCCAAAACAAAACAAATCCAAGCACGAGATGGAAAGGACCAAGTCAAGTCGAAGTCTAAAGTCATCCGCATGAAGAAAATACAACTTGAGGGGCTAAAACTGCCAAGCCTAAAGTTGTATTACAAAAGATTAAAAAGACAAGGGCCAAAACTGCCAACCGGGTAGAGATTGCATTCAAGTTATACAACTTCAGGGGACCAAACTGCCTACTCCCCCAAAAAGTCTTCTTTCCCGCCCAACAAACCCAGGTACAACTTGGTGGTCGTCCCATACCTTCTCCCCTGCAAAACCACTTCTCTCCCTAGCCAAAATCATTTCACCCACCCTACTACTTCCCCCCAGCTGTATAAAATCCATGTTGGCAATCCCTCTCCATTCCCAAAGCATTTCGATGGTTGAGATTGTCTCCAAAGAAGCTCAAAAGAAATCAAAGGCTGGGATTTGCTTTAGACTCTCCTCACACAACAAGCACACTTGTTTTTTTATCTCTCTAAAGAGCCACATGTGCAAGTCAGACTTCGGCTATAAATAGAGTTTTTTGATAAGCCTTTGAGGCTTTAGTTTAATTCTAGGTTTTTAGTTTTAATATCTTAGCTATTTTCAGCTTTTATTTCAACTGCTTTGTACACTTTCAAAATTAATGCAAGATTTGAGTTTTAAATCAATTACCAGTGTTTTACAGTTCTTAATCTATTGGTTTTGTGTTCAAGCAGTTCTTCAATACAGTTTGTTTATAAGCTGCCTTATCAAGTAAATCTAAAAAGTTAAGTTAGTAAAGTAGGAAATTCATACCAATGACCTTCAAATATACCATAGTTTATTGTATGGATGATAAAGCAGTTCTGGTTGGGATTATGGACCCTTACTAACTTGTTTTTCTACATGTTAGAGCTTGTAGTTGTTAGTTAGCCCTGTTGTTGAGCAAGGTGGTGTAAGTCTCTCTTTTTCTTACTTTATTTTTTATTGCAGAACTGTTTGTTCATTTGTTAAACACTGTTAGTTTAATTTAATACATGCAAGATCATATTCATGCTTATTTAAGTGCTTTATTAATTGATTAAAATTTTGCTTAAAAGTGTTTTTCTTTGGTCTATTTGATAATCTGGTTTTAATTAGTTTAAAAAAATGATTTTTAAAGGCTATTTTCAACTAACAGTACTAACTTGTAGTTAGTACTGCTAGTTCATTTTAGAAACAGTACTAACTCAACACTAGCAGTACTAACTTAAAGTTAGGACTGGTAGTTATTTTAGTTAGTACTGGTAGTTCATTTTAGCTTATCAGCTTATTATCTCTGCTTATTAAAGATTTCCTTAGCTTTTATAGGTATATTAAAACCATTTTCCTTTACTTTCTTTAGGGGTAAGCTCATTTAAGCTTATTTTCCCTTTTCAAAGTATTTTCAAGTGTTCATCAGTTTTAGTTTTCTAGCTTATTTATCATTATAATCTATTCTGGTTGCTTAATCTTATGCCTAAATGCTTATTAGGGGTAGTTAATTATCTGTTTTAGTTTATTTGCTTATTTCTTGTTTCTAGCCCCCCTCCCCCCCCCCCAACTTTTCCCTGTTTTGTTTAAGCTAGCAGTACTAACTTAGACCAACAGTACTAACTTAGATCAACAGTACTAACATATAACTAGTAGTACTAACTTCAAAGTTTGTATGGTAGTTAATACTGGTAGTACTGCTGTTAGTACTGTTGAGCTTATCTTATTTATTTAGCTTAATTGCTTTTTGTATTTGCTTATTTAGAGTTAGTTTAGCTTATTTGATTTGTCTTAAGTTTATTTGAGCTTATTTGTGTCTTAGTGTAAAAGTCATTTAAGCGTTTTGCCATTTCTAGCGTTTATTTTTTGTTCTAGCTTATTTTTTTTGCTTATTTTTATTTCTGCATTTGCTCATTAAGTTTAGTATCCAATCATTTTACATTTCTTGTCATATTCTAACACAAATAATCAATCGTCTTGCGATTACTCCTTCTCAGGCCTCGTTGGGACATAAACGGACCCGGGAACCTCTTTACTGCTTCCGGTTTTATTGATCTCGCGGATTCTGATCCTTTGTTGTATTTATATTATATATAGATAGATTTTAAGGAGTAAGTTTTGGCGAGTCACACATCTTCAAACACAAGGAATTAAGCAGTTGTGCAAGCTGATAGAGTGAATATTCAAAGCAAAAATGTTGGTAATGGTGGTAGAATTTCAAGAAGGTCAT
Organism: Tanacetum coccineum; assembly: GCA_026074375.1. NCBI lineage: Eukaryota > Viridiplantae > Streptophyta > Magnoliopsida > Asterales > Asteraceae > Tanacetum > Tanacetum coccineum. The sequence goes on along the minus strand of BQNB010020688.1, from coordinate 36,979 downwards.
ACAATACTCAAGAGGAGTCTGCCGAGAGTAGTAATGTTTAGAAAGAGACTGGGAATGTACATAGAACTCTATGAACTTTTTCATCAAAAAATGCTACATATATTCAGTGCTACAATTGCAATGCTAAAGGCCACTATGCACTAGATTCTCCAAAGCCAAGAATCTGGGATTCTAAGTACTTCATGGAACAAATGTTGCTTGCAAAGAAAGATGAAGCTGGAGTTATTCTTTCCAAAGAACATAATGATTTTCTTCTCGCTGATGTTGCTCAAGTGGAAGAGATTGAGGAACTGAGTGCGAACATATGCATGATGGTTAGAATTCAACAAGCAAATACTAATTATGATGAAGGGCCAAGCTATGATTCTGCATTCATTAGTGAGGTACAAACACCATCAACAAGCTTCATGAATCCGTTATTCTCCAAAAGTTATCATGAACAAACGTATCATGAGCAACCTAAAATTATTAACTCTACAAATGGTGATGATCAAATTAATAGCGATATTACATTTGATGATCCAAATGTAGAAGTTAATGATGGAAACGTTGAACACGATAAAAATGCTAATGATCAACGTGATAATGAATTGGAACAATTAGCCAGATGATGTGTCGTCGTGTAGGTGTTATTTTTGTTATCAAGTTTTACTATTTATTTTATGCCAACTATACCTAAAAATAACACTCTAACGGGCAGTATACCCGGTCAGTAGGAATTTCGTGGTAAGTATGGTGTCGATCACTGAGAGTGGAAGTTAACTCTGAATTCTACTGGTATTTTATTTATCTAGGTTTAGTACTAATCTAACCTAATTATTCTAATTAAACCTAAACTAACGCAAAAGGGGGGTTTTTAGCCTGAGAGACTAGCACGAGTTTAGTTCTAACTATCTAGGTGATGACAAATAACGCACAAGTGATTAACAAAAGATAGGGAAAAGGTCAAATCTGTGGAAAACATATTAGCCAGTTTAATCTAATAATATTCCTTGATTGTCTATTCGTGCAACGATTGTATTAATTCGTTGGTGGTATATCATTCCAAACTTAGGTGGATCTTCACCTTAGACTCGAGGTTTGTCGCTAGTTAATCCTATCACAATTAACCTAAACCCATATAAAGCTCACACCATTGATTATAATCTATCTAGGAAACTATATTGGTGGTTATATTGAATCCTAGCTCATGGAGTCTTTACCAATTAACTGCTTAATGAAAATTCATATACTAGTAGCCCACGCCCACTTAACTACCTACGGAAACAAGACGTTATGTGTAATCCTAAGTCACCGGCTTAGTCTACATATCCACTTAACCATAGATCAAAACAGGTCTTTCTATTGGTGATCCTAGTATTCTAGCTATATGAATAAGCGTTATATGTTTCTATCCCGGACTCTTAGCCTACGCCCAAACAACATCGAAGTTGCAGCACATTAAATATGTAGGACTAGACCTAGTTGAATGATAGGGAAAACACATAATTAAGCACATAAACGGGTATGAAGTGATAAACATAATCAACATGCAATGAATTATGAACAATCGATATAAAGACAAATCAAAACATTATATTATCATAAACATAGCTAATACATAAAGGTATTAGCTGATAGTCATTGTAACAATACACAAAATCATAGATGAACGATTAAACATAATGCTAATCGAACGCGTATAGTGGAGTGTAGAGATTACGAGAGTTTTCCCATCGATTGGACCACTTTATAGGACCTTCATGGCTTCATAGATCTTTTGAAAATCAGACTTGGTGGTCAAAAGCATGTCTACAACAGAGTTTAGGGTTTTGTATTTATAGAGTCTAGAAAAGGATCATTACGCCGTATTAGGCGATGTGGGATATGGCGTATTAGGGATTTCTTAGAGTAAGGACCACGATTGATATCTTCTAAAATATTTTATTACTTTATATTGAATACTGCGTATAGAGTTCTCTTGGATACGGCGTATAGATTTTATATTCTTCATGGTTTCTAGTGAAGTGTAGGCACGGATACGCCGTATCTTCCTTGATGGATACGGCGTACAGGATGTCATAGTCAGTATCTTTAAATGTCTTTGTTTAAGCTCTAGAATGCGTGCCTTTTTGCTAATCTTCACCAAGTACTTCATAATTACTGCAATTCTCAAATACAAACAATTCTTTGCAATAATTATATAAAATGGGTTATTCTCATAGGATAGATGATGCTACAAAAGTGACGTTATTTGATGTCATCAGCAATTCATACACTAGTAGTCCACTAACCAAGTCTTTACCAATTAATTGAGAACGTACTCGTTGATCCTTGGGGTTACCTGCTGGTCCATTTAAGCTCGCAATCTAAGGGCAAAGATAGGTTGTTATTTGTGATCCTATTGGTCTAGATGTATAAATCACTATATGGAGAGCCATCCTGACATCTATATTACTTGGTCCATATCACTAGATCCAGTTGAATGATAGGACATATACAAAAGCACGTAAACAAGTATAAACTAATAAACATAAACAAGAAATCAACGATAAATTAAGCAATCGAGATAAACAAACTAAACATTCAGATCTTCATAATAATGGCTAATACCCAAAGGTATTAGCCTTCAAACATCATAATCAATACAAGAATAATAATTTAGCCAAGGTAAACTAACTATGTTAACGAATGATATCAAAAACTGAACGATTACAAGAGTATAGGAGATTACAAGTTGTTTCCTATGGAATTAAAACCAACAAGGCAGCTGAGACATGCATACATGGCCGTAACGACAGAATAGACATACACCATCACATCCTCATTTTGCGTAAAACCTATTTTAATGATTAGTAAAGGGAAACTAAAATTTTGTTTAAATAAGAATTACAAGAACAAATAGACAGGTCCAAGATAATAAGTTGCTAACCCTTATTATCCCGACTGTTACCATGAAAAAGACATAGACATTTTACAAAACGTCTTGATCATAGATAAAAAAAACAACCAAAGTTGGCGTTCCTGTAACGGTCAACTTCCCAATTATCCCATACTTTACATACTTTACAAGACAAGTGGCGATATCTACCACTTTATACAAAACTTTACATCGTTGACTTATAAGACGTATCAACGAATAATCGATCCTTCATATAATATAACAACCCGTATTTTTCATCAATGTAATTATCCATCTATTAAATTAGATGCACTGTAATATCCATCTATTATATATATACCACCTTTTTACAGGGAAAAGTTTTGCTTTATCTCATTATACAACGTAACTTGCATCTCTAAAGTAAACGAGCTCACGCAACCTCTATCAATGCCATATCTATCTATGTTTATATCATGTAAACATCCTAATATGTCAAGTCTATATCTTAATATCATTTTTTACCAAGTACATTATCCATTTAACGTACTTTTCAAAATGTTATTTCAAAACAAGCATTAAACGTTAACGTTTATATCAAAACCCTGATTATATGTAATGTATAATACTAAAAAGAATGTAGCCAAAGCCCCTAAATTGATGTGTACAAGTAACAATACACCAACATTAGAATATCGCTTTTCCCTCATAAATCAAGTTACAACTTTCTAAAGCACAATGTACAAGTTAATCATGCCTAAAAACCTAATTAGGTCATTTAAGCTTCTAAATCATGTTTAAACTTTACCACCACTTTAGTATAGGGTACAAGCACTTAATGCATGACTTCTAATCCTTAAACCTAAACCCTAATTAATCCTAAAACCCCAAATCTAAAAGCCCTTCAAACCCTAAACAAAACCAAAAACCCAAAAATTCATTTAAACCTAAATAACTGAAACTCTAAACCTTAATCCTAAACCTTAAACCTAATCCTAAACCCTAATCCTATCATTAAACCTTAATCCTAATCCCTAAACTACTCTAAACCTTAAACCTAACTGGATATAAAAACCATAAAACCCTAACCCGTGACCCATTAAACCCGACACCCCTTTTTATTTCATTTTGACCCTTTTTAGTTGAGTAAAATTATTTTTTTAAAGTCGATTTGAACTTTATGTATTAATTAATTGAGATTGGGTTGGGTTTGTTTATTTATTTTAATTTTCAACCCAACCAAGCACACTAGCACCTCTATGACATCACCACCAGGTCACCAAGCAACCACCCAAGCACCTTACAAGCACCTCCATCACCTCCCTTTGGGCCACCAAGGCTTCTGTTACCTTCTAGTCACCCCATGTAACGCAACTAACTAGAATGTTTTGACTTTCGTTATTTAATAACTTTAAGGGATCATAGAACAAGATGCATTTCGATCCGAGAATGCCCCAAAAAGGATAAATTCATCGTTCCCGACTTTTCACTTATTCCAAACCAAGCTTAAAACGAAATCACCGTTAATTATGAGTTAAGATGCTAACACTACTCATATTTGCAATTTGTAAACTTTTCACTCCCGACAATTTATATCTTAGGTGTATGTGCTATTTTGAATTTCAACCATGGATCAATGTTTTGCAACATTCTATGTTTCACGTTCCACCCGAGAATAATGAGTTTGAAGGCGAGATCATCCCATGTAGCGACTTTCGTCTTGGCACATCCCAACCTTGCGGTTAAGTGACCAGGCTTTTGACACCCCACAGAGACTAGTATCGGGACTCACGGACCTTAGGTTTCAAAAACTCTCAGGTTTTCCGTATGCACATAGCTTTATAAAATAGAATAGCCAAAGTTCAAAAGCATATTTGAATTTAACAAAAAGAGATCTTTTATTCACACTTTAATATTAACTATTTACGCAGTTTGCAACCCTCGACCTTTTAGAAGGCTGCAACATCGGTTGTGAGCCGGCAAGATGCAGCAAACTTTTATCAACCCACAGTTTATATTTATTATATTTTTGCATTTTTCATCATTTTTTTTTGAATTGGGAAAACGTCTTTTTGAAAAATTCAAGTATAAATTTGAACTAAGTCTAAAGTTTTTGCTATATACTACATAAAAATTATTGATTTAAGTTTAATTTCCAAAAGTAGCACGTATATTAATCAGGTTAGAATCTTATGGGAGAAAAAGCGACAAATTACACACATGAGCTCTTAAGATTTCCAAATAATCCTTGTTTAGCATCCAACTCATACTTAACACTATCATTTTTCGTTCTTCGCGAATATTCGCGAACGCTTAGTCTAAAAGTTAAGGAACAAGTTAGAGCTCAACACGCTCGATCGAGTCAAAATTTACTCTTATTCTACCCAGCAGGAAAGTCAAAATTGTGACAAAACACTTATTTTATTTTTGAAAATTTTGAATTTTTGAATTTTTTTGAAATTTTGGTGGTAAAAACGGGATTACGTGAAAACAACGGCTGCATGCACAATCAAATCGAAGATCCCCCTAATACTAGAATGAAACATTGTCCTCAAAGTTTTACGAAGGGTTTCTATGTAACACCCCCAAATTGGGTCGCAGCGGAATATGGGTCTGGGGCGTGTTACTTCTCAGATCAATAACACAAGATATATATAGAACGACCAAAAAGTCGTTTGAAAATGATACATTGGATTTAACAAAGTAATTGTTACATAAGCCCGAAGCTTAACTTGTTCACTTGATCAAAATACAAAGATTTTCAGCCCATAACAGATAACAAAATGAAATGTGACAAAAT
>BQNB010020688.1:0-25898 GCA_026074375.1 Tanacetum coccineum | reverse complement strand
GGAAGAACAGGTGGTTTTTCTCCAAGCTTCGTTTCTGAGAAAGGGGAGTGTTTGGGATCTTGTTTAAGGTTTTGAAGTGGTTTTTGGTTTATGTTATTTAGGTTATTATGGATTATGGATTGTTATTGTTATGTTAAGACCGTGGTTTATGTTAGTTTAATATGTTTTGATATGATATTGGTCTGTGTTAGCGAATTGATATACATTTCGTTATTTTGGCGGTTTAAATGTTGGAATTCTAGTTACTTTATTCTGAGATGGTAGTCGCAGTAGCATTAATACTAGTTGCTGTCTGTTTACTTTTGTTTTGATTTGATTGTTTGCGCTTTGTTTTGGAGGATTATTTGTTGGAATTGTTTACTTCATCGATACTGATAAGCTTTGTTTTTCAAGAGGAGGGAGTGTTTGGGATATTGGTTAGGGTTTTGTCGTATTTGCTGTAGTTTATGGATTAGTTTTGTTAAGACTGATTTATGTTAGTTTACTTTTGTTTTGATGTTTTGTTTGTGCGTTGTTTTGGTTTTTAATTAGTTATATTATTACCTTGTCTAATTTTAGGATTATGGTTAAGTGTTTTATTTAGTTGCAGTTAACTCTAGTTGATAAGCGTTTCATTAGTTCAAAGCAATTGTTGGAATTTTGTTAGATTACTTTGAATTGGGATTGTAGTTTTTGATTAGTTTGTTTGGCATATGTTAGCGTTATTATAAGAGAAATTGTTAAAGTTTCATGTTTGTGTGTTGAGTTGGCTCAGCGACTGCATGAGAATGGTCAAACTTTATATGGTTTATGTTTAGATATGATTGATTTGCATTAGCGAATTGATATACATTTCTTAGTTTGGAGGATTATTCTTTTCGAGTTTATTGTTTTCTGATTTTTTTGTTGGTAGTTTAGTTGTAGTCTTTTAGTTTTTTGAGTATTATGTTTCTGGCTTTGTGTGTCTTTATGTCTGAATGTTAATGGATGTCTCTTTTTGGATTAGGCTTATAGATTCATTGATTTGGTCTAGTTACTGTTTGAGTTCTGATTTGTTTAAATTTAAGTAGGATATTACTTAAATTGACGGTCACTGGGGTTAATTTGAATAGAATGTATTATTAGTTGGCACTAATTGATAGGCCGTGTTTTAAGACATTTTATATTTAGGCTGAGAAGTGACATTGTGTTCGAGTTTTTTTATATGGCGAAGCAAACAATATTATTTTGGATGTTATGATTTAGATAATTGTGTGTAAAGCTTTTTTCAGATTGATCTTTTAACTGCAACTTGAGGTTCTCCTAATTTGCTGCGAACAAGAATGATTTGGACTTTTTGACTGAGTCTAAGTTTTAAACTTACTGACTGCAGTTTTCATTTGTTATATATATATATATATATATATATATATATATATTTTAAAGTTGAGAGATTTGCGTTTTGCTAGTCATTGTACATTTATTTTTTTGTATGCTCTTTGTTTCCATTTTGTGGTTTGGTTTTTGTTTAGTTGATTACTTGATTGTCACTTGTCTTTTGGTTTGGTTTTCTTGCTGAATGAACCTTGCTGTAATGGATACCCTGTATGATTTTTTCAACTCATTGTAGCATTAGGCTGCTTGGTAATGTTTGACGACTGATGTTCATGTTTGTGCATTGAGACTGAGGGGTCATTTTTTGTATACGATACGTCATAATTGGTTCGAAATTGTAGGATTATGTTTTTAACTTCCAGAACACAGTTTTACTTCATAAAATCCAGGGTAAATTGTTTTCATTTCAGTCTTTTTGTTTTGATTAAGGCTGTCGTCATAGTTATAAGATTTGTTTAGTTCTTGTTGTGCATTGATCTAGTTTGTGGTATTTTAATTGTTGTAGCTGTTATGATTTGCTCAACTCATTGTGGAGTTAGGTCTTCTGTTACTGTTTAATGTTCTTGGTTTAGCTGTGCTTTGATATGGTAAGTTGCTGTTTGAATCTGTGATGATTGGTTTGAGTTTCTCAATCAACTGTAGAGCTTTGTTTTGAGTTAATGATTATATGGTCAAAGTGGCTAACCTAGTAGTATGGGTCTTGATAGTTATGGTTGTGTTTATACATTCTAGGCTGAAAAGTGTTCACTGGATTAATCTTTAGAGACAGAATGCCATAAGCTTCTCTGACTTGGTTATGCAAATAGGATTGATTTGGGGACTGTCATTGGATTCTTTGCAATTATGTATTGTTTGTTACAGTACTAAGTTTCTTAATTCTTACATAAAAGCTCACCTAGGGATGCATGCATTTGCATATATTTTGGTTACAAATGAAAAACTAGTATGTACTTGTAACTCGATCCTGATTATTTGAGGGTGAGCATCATGATACATTCAGAGTCAATCCTGGTTTGAAGGGGTTGCTTGCTTTGAGACGTGATGTTTCCCCAAACTGCAGTGATCAATTATGAACATTCCTTTGTAAGTTGTATACATCTCTGTTTGGTAATATAATTCACCTTTTTACCAAAAAAAAATTATTAACATTCCTTGCCAGAGGAAACACATTATTAAATTTGGACTCTGTTTGTTTTACAAGTAAATATCAACTACGAGTAGTATATTGTGGTGCATTGTTCTATTAGTTTGTTGTCTCGATAGGATGAGCTTATAGGCTTATGTTGGTTGACGAGTCTTATTCGTACCTGGTTTTCTGGTCGGTTGCTATTAAAATTCAATGGCGATCCATTTATCGACTTGGTATTTTGGTTGCAAAGTGCACAACCATATTGTTATATGAGGGAATCACTGTGAGAGTCTAGCAAGTCCAAACTGAAATCTGCAATGCGACTATAACTTAGGGCTGAATAATTGAATCGGATTAGAGATGAGAAAAGATCATAACTCTTCGTGTGCTTAAAACATACATTTTTAGTGATGTTAAAGCCAAGTTTCAAAAGCAAAGATCATGTCAAATCACCTAATTGAACCATTAGTGTAGTTTACTTGTGACAATTAATACACCCTATAATTGTCCGGGAGATCAAGTTGATGAGCCGTGTGATGGGAAACCCGCATGGTTCGGAGAGCACTGAATTAGAATGAGAGGTTCACCACCACATCATTGCATGCAAGGGGAGCTCGCTCGATTCGCGCAGATTGGTCCGACTCGTAATTCACTTCTGACCCCGTGATTCACATTCACTAGCTAGCTATGGAATTGTGCTCCTAGTAGTATTTTTTATTAATGTATGAAAACCAGAAAACGTAGAGATCTGGTATACAAGCTGTTTAAGTTTTGTAAAGTGGTATTTGGATGTTGAAAAAGTAAACATAATTTTCATTATTTTACAAGCAACACTTTATAAACGAAGACGCAACTAGAAAAACAAACAAATATGTCTTAAACGTTATCAACTTGATAGCTCAACCTTGCATGTTGTCAATAAGTTAGTAATGCTATTTAGGAGTATGTAATTGACTGGTTTGTTAAAAAAGGGTAAATTACACTATTGGTCCCTAAATTAGGCCCGATTGCGAATTCAGTCCCTAGATAACATGGGTCGATGTCGTTAGTCCTTTTTTGTCACTGTTCTTACCCGTTTGGTCCCTCGAGCCCCGTTATACGTAACGGGTGTTAGTTTGACTTTTCAACGATGGTCAGTTTAGTAATTTCAAATTTTTTTTCATTTTTTCACTGTTGGTCCCTGACTAAAAAATCCCAACGGATATTTTACTGTTGGGTTTTTTTGTCGTTTTTCACTTGCACCGTTGGTCCCTGAAGTTTTTTTTTTGTCTTTTTCATGTTTTTCTTTGTCTTTTTCCAGTTTTTTAGTAATGTTGGATTCCGTTCTTTTTTTGTAATGTTATAAAATTAATACGGGTATCTTTTACTGTGACTTTCTTTTGTCTTTTTTCCACTACACTGTTGGTCCCTAAGGCCTTTTTTTGTTCTCTATCACTTTTCCGTTTTATCGTTTTATAAAAGTCTATTTGCAACCCAGTTTATTACTTGATTATGTACACTTTTTTAGTTAACAATATGTTTCACTGCATAAATTGATTTAAAAATATGTGCAGAACACTACAAAAGGCAATCCCGTATACCAACCAGTAATTATAATTTCTTATATCCGAGTACAACCAAATATCGTATACTAATTACATACCAATTTTTTTCTTCAATTTACATGACCATAAAACAATCAATATAAAAAGCAATTATAAAGATGATGAAACCATCCCTCTTCACTGATTATCACAAAGCCATCGGCTCAAGTAATCACACCAAAAATGGTGCACACGCCCAACCTTTGGTTTCTTATTCCATTTATTTGATTCGTATAACTTAGTTTGAGACAGTGCCACATTATTATTGTACAAATAATTACACCACACAATACATACAAAAAACTATAAATAACATAACAAAAAACTAAAAGTACAATGTTCAAACATGAGCCAGTAAACAAAGGGGGACACAAAACAAATTATTCAAACCTTGCATCTGTTAAGACCACAAATAAACTTTGACAAACACATCATCTATTCATACTTTTTGATCAAACTGTTTAAAAGATCCGATCTTTTTCACAATATATAAAATGCTTCTTCAATCAATGGACCAAAATTCACATAAAACCTCATAATAGTTTCTACTAATATAATGTGCATCTTCAAATCTGCCACTGGTTGGCGGTTCGTGTTAGATGTTGAATTTGATGTTAAAGATGATGATTGTTGTGGTTGTGGGCTGATGATGGATAAAAAAAGAAGATGATAATAACAACTTTACTTTTTGTGAGATTAAAAGTATTTGATTATATTGTTTTTGTTTATAATGACAATGAGTATTAAAAGATATGAAGTGTAGAGAAGAAATAAATAGTCAAAAAAAAAGCTGATGAGATGTGAAATGTACAGGTGTACTTAAAAAATGTCATGTGTTAGGGACCAATGACGCAAGAACATATTTTTAATGCGAAATTACCATAATAACTATCACTAACGAAGCGATTTAACGATCGTTCATCCCTTAAGACCAAACACGCACCAAAATGACCACTTCTGAAACCATTTCTACCGATTTTCAAAACGGATGACTAAATCCGCAAACGGGGTAGAGTTTGAGGACCAACAATGTAATTTACCCGTTAAAAAATTTACTCATCCTCCTCAAAGTAACTGTTCATCGACAGAGAACAAAGTTTAAAAAAATATCATCATAATAATCTTATCCTTGATTAATTAATCTATACAGTAACATTTTAAAGTTTGTAATAAAAATTATAAGTAAAGATAATACGATAAATTAGAGATAAAAAATGATAGTTAGTTTGAAACAACCCAAAAAGAAAAGAGCCCAAAATAAATTGTGTACAATAATTTGAGACGAAAAGAGTAAAATTTTTTGGACTTTAGAAGTATAGAGGTTTGGTTATGTTTGGCGACAGGTATTAATAAGCAGTACCAATAGCGGTTAGCAGTAGGCAGTAGCTGTTTGTTTAAAAATGTGTTTGGCAACGTAGGTGTAAGTATAATAATAACGTGTAAAACAAGCAAACGCTTACCGCTTGTCGCTTCTTCAAGAAGCATTTAAGATTGAAGCAGTTGAGAATGTTTCAATTCAAACGCTTGTTGAAGTGTTGCCAAACAAACAAATGCTTATCACTTGTCGTTCATAAACGCTCCATAATGCTCTAAAACGCTTCTTGCCAAACACATCATATATTGTGTGCAGGGCCGTCTCGTGGTTTTCGATGGTCCTAGGCAATAGCAGCAAAAAGACTCCATTACATTTGTAAATTAAAGAGAAGTTGCACATAAACTTATATTATATGGGTCATATATGTTTAATATTAAACGTATTTATATACAAAACTAATGAAAATGTAGCTCCATTTAAGTAGAGGTTTTGTGCGACTGCACCTTTTGCACACAAATCCGAAACTCCTCTGAATGTGTGAATACAAATAGATATAAAGATTGCTCGAAACAATTATTATTTCCTTTGTCTAACAATTAAATGCTAATCGAGGGTTTGACAATGGCAAGTTTTTAGACCTCGGAGACTTTGAAAGATTTGTGCATAATGAAAGAGGGGCCTGTACAGAAAGCCTTTATGCTACGGTTACGTGAAATTACATTCGAAGCTAGTGCAATAACTCTGTGGAAAAAGTCCAGAGTAGATGATCTAATAGTATATAGTTTCAACGTTTGGTAAAGGGTTAATGGCATGTAATAGCAACGTACTTTTTAAAGTTCGTATCTGATAACGGCTCAAATTGAAAAGTACGTTGCTATTATATGCCATTAACCTTTTGGTAAATTATTACAACACCGTTTTAGACCAAGCTAGCCTCTAGCTAAAACTATTTTTTTAGAGATATAACAATAATAATAGTTATTTATGCTATGAACAAATCTACTTGAAAAATATTTTATATTGCTAAAACTAAAAATATTTAAGAGCATAAGGAGTCCATGGCTGTTGGCTTGGTGCCAAGCCATGGCGCTAAAATGGCCAACGGCGCACGACACCATGGCTCGCGCTAAGGGTTTTCGCGCCGTGGCTAACAGCCCACGCCAAACTCAATTTTTTTTTTAAATCTATCCGTTAGGGGGAGCGGATATTCAAAAAAATACTCAAAAAATCACAATTTTACCCCTTTAAAAATCCTATAAATATCCCCTTTTTATTTCATACTTCACACACACTTTCAATACATTTTCTACTTCACATTTCTCTACTTCTCTATTTTTTTCACTCAAAAAAAAATGAATCCCAATCCCAACCCCAACCTACCAAATTGGATTTCCGGTATGCTTAACGACCCAACCAACCAAATTCCGGGGTCGTCTTCGAATCTGGGCTCCTCCACTCAACCGGCATTCAACCAAATGCCTTACTATCTCAATCCAAATTACCAACCTCAATTTACCAACCAAGAAGAATTGTTGATGTTTCAACAATTTAAAATGCAACAAATGCACCAACAACAACCACAACAATTACCAAACCAATTCACCACATCCCAACCACATTCCGAGCAACAATCGCACCACCTTGAAGTCGAAGATACCGAAGATGAAGACGAGCCGGTTCCGACCCCGACGTCGAAGCCTAGCCGCGGCGTTCGTTTGAAGTCGAAGGCAAAAAAAACAAAGAAAAAGAACCGCCACTTGAGAAACAAAAAAGAATTCGTAATGCGTGGACTCAAGATGAGGAGTTGCTTTTGGCGGAATGTTTCATTCAAGTTTCCGAGGATCCAAAAACCGGGTGTGATCAAAAGCGAGATACTTTTTGGTACAAAATCCAAAATGTGTACAATACGGAAGCGAAGAAAAAAGGCTTCACGGAGCGTACCAAGAACATGTTGACGGGTAAGTGGACTCCAATGAATGCCTCGGTTCTCAAGTTTAATCAATTGGTGCAAGAAACCGCGGTTCATAGTGGGGAGAATGATGATGATCATATGTCGAGGGTGCACACGTTGTATGATGCAACCGTGGGGGGTGAGTTTAAGCACCGGAGTGCTTGGCTTTTTTTGAAAGGCAAACACAAGTGGACAAACCCCGATTCGACTTTGCAAAGAAGAAATCGTCTTTTGGGCACCGACGAGGAACCGGAGCATTTTGGAGATGATGAGTTGCCTCGACCACCCGGTTTGCAACGACTTGCTAAAAGTCAACGTACGGGTTCTAACTCGACCGCTAGCTCCGGTTCAAACCCGGCCGCGTATCAAGAATTCATGGCGGAACAATACGAGTTAGACCGCAAAGCCAAAATGACCGTGCTCGAGAGAGAGAGTGAAGACCGAAGGCGGTTGATCCAATCTCAAAGGATTGCGGAGGACATGCGTGTGCTACAAATCGACACACGCGGGATGGATCCGGTCGACGCCGCTATCATCAACGCCCAAAAGGCAAAAATCCGAGCGGCATATCCACCACCTCCAAACTAGTCGGCGCCGCCAAATTTATGATTTTTAATTTTATGCATTTTAATTTTATGTCTTTTAATTTTATGTATTTTTTTAATGTATTGTTTTTTTAATGTAATGTTTTTAATTTCAATAAATTTTATTTTTAGTTATATAAATAAGTGTATTTTAAATAAATATAGAAAAAAAAAATTAAATTTAATAAAAAAATGTTATGGCACCAGAATTCTGATGCCAAACCAATGCCACTGAATTCTGGTGCCATAGCATTTCTGGTGCCAAACTCTCTTTTGCTGACGTGGCACCACTTTTTGGGTTTGGCACCAAGAGTTTGGCACCACCACTCCCAGTGCTCTAAGAGTAATCCCTTTCATATAAAGTTTTCGTAATACCTGGTTTCTTTGCTATGGTTGGTTAAAATTTTGTAATGTGTTGTTTCTTTTGTTCGACATCTCTCAATGAGAAACTTGTTTAATAAAGATTACATGAAATTTGCTCATTATTGTTCAAATTTGATAACAATGATTTTTAATATACGAATAAATAAGCCAGAATTTGCAGAAATATTGATAGAAAAGGTAAATATTGCGGAGTTGTTTGTTTTGCTAAAAAAAAAACAATAGTTTTATACTTTTATGAACAATGTTTTGTGCATTGGGCTCCCTTATTTGGGCATTAAATTCCTGTTTCCATTGCCCAAAGCTTCATCTGTCCTAGGTGTCAGCCCCATTAATATATAACACATTTGTGTACAAATCCAATGTCGTTTTGACAGTGAGCCACATTGCTACAGTAATGAGCTTTCATTTTAGGTCAGCCCGATTTTGATTTTTTTTTTAATTTTTTTTTGTTTTTTTTACAAATTTGTATGCACAAAGTAGGATGAAAAAAAAATACTACAAAAGTTTCGATTTATCCAGATAAAAAAATACCTGCGGAAACATCTTCGATACCTAATAACTTTAAAATAATCGACATGATCACAAACGTACAACCCATTATATTAAAAAAAAACCCATATAGCAAAAAAAAACAACACTTTAAACATGAGGCCCAACACATAAGCCATATAAAAAAAATTATTACTAATATACACATTTGTCGACAAACTAGCCTAAAATTCGCATAAAATGTGGCCCAAAATCTGGCCCAAAGGAAAAAAAAATACAAAACGGTCCCTCAACTTTTAACTATTTACGATTTTCTTACACAAAAAATCCCGTAAAAAAATTAACAAAAAAAAACACGTCAAGTTTTTATTTTTCACAACTTTTTTACATTCATCGGCCCAAAAAAAAGATATCAAACCGTCCCAAAAAAAGAAAATATTCGGGAAAAAATTAACCCGTCCCAACGCAAAATAAAATTTCCCGAATCGTACAAAAAAAAGAAATATCCAAGAAAAAATTAGCCAAAAACCCTCCCAAAATAGCATAAAATCTGGCCCAAAGTAAAAAAATATATATATAACGGACCTCGCCTTTTAACTATTTACGATTTTCTTACACAAAAATTCCCGTAAAAAAATTACAAAACCGTCTCAAAAAAAGAAAATATTCGGGAAAAAAATTAGCCCGTCCCAACGCAATTTTTTTTTCCCCGAATCATACAAAAAAAGAAAATATTAAAAATTAGCCCCGCCGCAACACGTGGGTTCTTTTGCTTGTTATAAACTCAATTACATAACATCGATTACATACTATCACTATCATACCAAAATTATTTTAATTAAGATTATCTTCAGGCATACCGTATACGTTAAACAAAGTGCACCACATGTTTTATAGAGTAGATGTATAATGTAAGCATATAGATAATCCAGTTCTATACTGAGTCAAAAGTAAAGGGCTCCCAAATTGAGATGTTTCACAAAAAAATAACACATGATTCGGTAATAATATTTTATGTCGTTTATATTATTTTTTATGTCGCTTATATTATTAGATCAACATAAAATCTTTTACTTAGTAAAGCAAAACCTTAAGTGGGGACTTTTGTATTTCAAAAAATTCAAATCATACTTTATTTAGTAAGTTTTTTTTGCATAAGATTTTTTATTAGGTTTTAAAAATTAAATTAAACTTAATTATTTCCTAATTTACTCAACAAATCTTTAAAAAACGTTTTAATTCTCATTTATGAAAAAAACTTAAAAATACACATGGACTATAATGCTATTCTTTCATAATTGTAGTCTGAAAATGTAAATTTTCTTGAAAACACGGGCTCCTGCATATTCTATTATCTATCCCTAAATTTAGGAGCTCCAAGAAAACAACGATCTACAGGACCTCCATCGCCTCCATCTCCGGACAATAAACCAAGTTCCTAAATTGATAAGAGTTATTGATGCGTTGCTCATTTGAATGGTGATTCAACCGTACAACATCAGGTAATCACTTCCTCATCTTATATCAATTTATGTCATCTTACAAAGGGGCAAATAATTACCCACCTTTACTACTACTCTAAATATGTCGAATTTGAGACGAACTATTTGAATGATTCTGTTGTAGCATGCTCTTGATTAGATATTTTCAACTTTGATCTCTCTTTTTTGCTTAGATTTCCAAAGTAGACTAACTAATTTAAAAAATCTATTGTCTCTTTCAAGAATACCCGTTTTAACTACTTTTACTTATAAGTAGTAAAGGATTTCGTATGAATTTTCGGTGACCTTTTGGACAGTTGATCATTTTAACCACATATAAGCTCATAAGCCCAAAAATAAGGTTAAGTAAACACCGCAAAAATCAACATTTTTTACATTGGAACTACTCCACGAGTGTTATAAGCAATAATCAGCACATATACAAAACATTCCTAATTGTTCATTCTTATAGTTGAATCAGTTTGTTATCAGTTTCAATGTTACTTTTCGTCAAACAATTAGGATCCAAAGTAGTGCATACAAAATGCCATCTAAAATAGGGTAAATTGCTAATAAATGTAACAAAAAATCTAATTTCACGATATGAAGCATGAGTAGTTTTAATCGCTCACCAAAACACGTGAAAGTTCTATTAGGACTTACTGTATATTCAGATCAAAACATTTCCTAATTCCTATAGTGAGAATATATGGCAATTAATCATAATTATTTTACATTGTGAGCAACAAATGTGTAACTTTTGTATGATGTCCATTGCTAACAGAGCTGATGCAATTACAAACCGGAAGGAATACAAATCTCCTGATGTAAGAAAGTGTGTAAACTGGAACACCCTTCTTTGTCCCATTTTATATTTATCATATATCTATGCCTACTAATGACCGTCTTTGCACGTATTATTACGACAAGATTACTGAACAATCCAAGTGGAGGATACCTGATGATGTTAAGTTTTCAACACAGCAAAGTAAAAAAAATTAGTACAGTATGTATGCATTACTACCGTCAAATATGAGCCAACAAAGGAACCTGATAATGAATTCTTGGTTCATACAGAACAAAAATGTAGTACAAAAATGCACCATTCCAACAACAAGGAAGAAAGCCACAATGAAGAGGTCATATTTTGCTTAAAGGTAACTTCAGTAAACTTTTTAATAAAGTTTCTTAAAGAGAAACGTTCATAAGGTGATTTGTTGCTTAAAGAGATACGTTCAGAAATTTTTTAGTAAGTTTTTGGTTAATAAAAACTTTTTCATATTCTTGGACTAAAGTGTATTTTTTTTAAACTCTAGACTTTTTAATACAATACGAGTTTATATTGTATTACAATTACAATTCAAAAAAGCCTAAATTGAAATCGACTTTAAGCATTATATAAACTCAATTCATAGCCCAGGTTTTTTATTCCAACGAATTCATCATCACAGTATCTGCAACTCATTCAATAAAACCAAACAAATCACCAGGTTTAGTGTGTAGTGAAATATTCTTTGATTGTAATCACGTATCAGCTACACCAGAACCAGAAAACACCCAAGAAGAATTTAATACAGAGGATTTCAGTGAAAATCCTGAAGAAATTCCAATGATCAATCTCAACATTGAAGCGTTTACTCAGAACCTTCAAACATACATGGAAAATTATATGGAACTTGCAGAAGGTGACATGTCAAAGGCTTTAGTTACCTTAACATCAGAAACTGCCTCAATCCCTACACCTAAGCTTATTAATGTGAGTCAGCTAAGGACAGAGCACTATGTGTAAGTATTTGCTTATTCTAATCCTATTATTGTTACAATGTTCTCATGCATTCCTCAAAATTTGAGGTATGTTAAATTGAACTTCATATTATAGTTTAAACTTTTCTTTGATGCACGATTCTTGCTTGATAGTCACATTGCAATATTCCTTCAAAATTTAATCATGAACTGTTTTGAATACTATGAATTCGAATAGGCTTTTAGAGGACATGAATAAGACCACCTTCCTGCTTGATAAACGTATGTAGAACTTTGAGACACTATTTAAGTTTTATCTATATAGTAAGTCTATGTCTAGGATATCGGTCTAATTCTTTTAGACTTTATCAGTTAAATATTTTTTATTCGGCTAATTATTTTATCCATTTTGCTAGAAGTACATCCTTGAAGATGGTAGACCTTAAGTTTATTATGATGTGGTGGTCGATAAATTATATGCAGTCAACATGTTTTCGTTTGCTTTGATAAACAGTGTATGGTCGAGTTGTTTTTGGTTATATTGATAATAGCCTGATTACTTCATATTTAATGTTTAGAACCATAAAAGAGGCGAGTCGTTGGATGAGAAAATCAAACGACTTGATGCAGAACTTTCTAAGCATAAAGAGTATATAAAAAGAACCCGTCCTAGCACAACCCAAGAATTTGTGAAAGCCCGTGCGATGACAGATCTCAAGCACAAATGCATGTAAGTTGCTTCATAATATGTCGCCTATATACAATTTATTTCATCATATCCCATCTGTAGTTTTAGGATACGATTTCATATATTAGGAGAATGATAGTTAGGACAGCTTAGGAACATATTTTATTTGGACCAACATATATTA
Organism: Tanacetum coccineum; assembly: GCA_026074375.1. Classification (NCBI taxonomy): domain Eukaryota; kingdom Viridiplantae; phylum Streptophyta; class Magnoliopsida; order Asterales; family Asteraceae; genus Tanacetum; species Tanacetum coccineum. The sequence continues at coordinate 13,014 of BQNB010020688.1, read as the reverse complement.
GTTACCTTCTAAAATTTTAAGCACCTAAAGTAATACAAGTGTTACAAATTTTGCAAATCATATTATATAAATAACTGGCGCCATAGATGAACTTTATAGTTTTAGTATAAATAAAAAAAAATGCAACAAGTATAATATATAAGTTAAGATTTAGAAAAAATCCTGTGCGTATAAATGAGGTATCTCTTGATCAATTATTACATTTTCTCAATGTAACCAAATAATAATAGCTACGAAAAACAAAAGCCCAAACCACAAACGACATACCATTTCTTTTTTGATGACACACTGTAAAACAACACTACACTTAGTCGGACTCAATTCTTGAAACTATATACATAATAGGTCCTTATTTATAAAATTACTATTTAATTTATAAAAAAAAACATGTAAAAAAATTAAAAAAAAGCCCGTGCGTGCACGGGCATTATAACTAGTAAAATAAAAAACAGAAACAAAAAACTGTACAAATTCTAGTAAAAATTGGAACTCCAAGCCTCAAGCTATGCAGTTCAGCCCAAGTTAAAGCCTTGAATAGTCTGTATAAGAGTAAATTGCAAAAATGGTCCTTTTAGTTTGGCCAAATTGCAGATTTGGTACGTCGAATTACGAAATTGCAAAAAACGTCTTTATTTTGAAGGTTTGATTCCACTTTTGATCATTGGTTGAATTTTGGCCGATTGAAATGACTAAAATACCCTCTGCAATATGGCCAAACCACAAGGACCATTTTTGCAATTCTCTCTTTTCTATTATTATTATATTATCTTATTATTATTATTTATTTGTTTATTTTTTTTTTAAAAATAACTTTTTTATTTTTTAAATTTTTTTTTATTTTTTTCTAAATTTTTTTTATTTCGGTTTCAGTTTACGAGCAATAATAAAAAAAATCTTTAAAAAAATTTAAATTTTTTTTAATTTCGGTTTCAGTTTACGAGCAATAATAAATAAAAAAATTTTAAAATTTAATTTTTTTATTTCGGTTTCAGTTTACGCGCAATAATAATAAATTAATTATAAAAAAATTTAATTTTTTTTATTTCGGTTTCAGTTTACGAGCAATAATAAAAAAAATTAATTTTTTTTATTTCGGTTTCAGTTTACGAGCAATAATAATAAAAAAAATTAAAAAAAATTTAATTTTTTTATTTCGGTTTCAGTTTTGATTTTAAAATTTAAAATAGTGTGGATAATGGCTGGACAGGTTAACTTTGATCAGAGTTTGTAAACCATAGTGTTTTGTGAGCTCGTCGTATGGTGTGGGATTCAAGAAGGAAGGAAGATTGTATGTTCGTGTTTGATGGTTAGCCGTAAGGTACCCGTTTATTATTACATGCATGATTTATTAGTTTGGTTGTATATGGTTCCATTAGGAGGAAAAATAGTTTTGTAATTAAAGTGTTTTTTGTTAAAGTCTTCCGTTATGTTTTATCTAATAAACCTGTAAATTCTTTAATGGTTAAAGCAAAAAAAGTTTTCAAATTCACTGCTTGTTACACTTTTCGTTTTCCATCACTAACAACACTTAAAATCCACTGTATGTTTCGCCCATCAAAAACACCATAAATCTTAAAATTTGAAGGTTGTTAATGGAGGTATTTTTGTTCGAACAATGAAATGATAAAAAAACACACTAACCAAAAAACTCCAGCTATAATCAGTGTGTGTAAACTGTGTGCGTGTGTGATACTGAGAAATTTGATAACTTGTTATTCAAATGATTTTAATACAGGTGAATGTGACATACATGATATGAAACATAAAGTAAACTTATCATATTTATAGTTTCATATGAGAGTAACTATCTTAACAACTTTAGCGCATGCACTATTCAAGTGTATATACAAGTGGATTATTTTTATTCCTAACACGTCATAAAAGTCGTAAAGTTTAGGTATACACTCTTCAAAATTTAACATTTTACAAAAATGATTGTTTAAAATGAAAACTCCACCGAAACGCGTGAATTAATTCATCTCGTTCAATCTAAACTCAAATGAAACATCATGGATAACCCTAGAATAATATAGTAGGCTAAATGAGAAAAGTTATTAACTAAATTGATTAATTAAGTAATCGTATTAAAATCTATTATAATATAAGACTCAGTTTATGAAGTAAATGTGGAGTAGTAAAGCTTTCTAGAATTAAGTATCGTGTGCTTTTCATTTGCCCAACACAAAGGTTCCTGCTGTTATAGCTGCAATATTGATTCGACAGGCTTTAGGTAGTTACAAAATACAAAAGATGTTGGGCTTGATTTACATGTGATGTGCTTCATCTCCCTACAAGTAATCATCTTCATTTATTGTGAAGTCTTTAAGCTGTGAGTAAATGCCATATCAACAGGTATAATTTCCCTAAAAATTCTTTCGAGTATATGAATCATCCTACAATTACAACCACCTGTAATTTTTTTATTCTGGTTCCCAATTATTTATTGCGTGATTGAGGGATAACCCAATCCGATGGTCTGTATAGCATAATTAATAACCCTTGAACCTTCAAATCTTTTAGGCATAAGCAAAATTAGGGGTTTTGATTTTTGTTTTTAAAATTGGAATGGAATTTAGCTTTGTTTATGATTTGATTTGTTGATTTCAGATAAAGACGCAGGTATTGATGATATTGTTCGTGGATTAACTAGGTCGGGATGGTTTGGCTCTGTGTATAGAGGTCGTCTTCCTGGTACTGATCAGGTATACTCTTTTTTGTTTCTTTGAGGTTTATATGTTGTTTCAGTGATTTCAGGTAGTGTGTACTCTGGATGTGTTGTTCAGCTTCATATGGTTCAGTAGAATATATAAATGTTTCAGGTTCATCTATTGGTTCAGTTTGTATTAAGAATTCAGGTTCTAGCAGCGAATCTGGTATGGTTGATATTGATAAGGGTTCAATATGTATTTTTGCTTCAGTTGGTATGAGTTCAGTATGGAATAAAGTTTCAATGAGTTATCTGTATTTAGTGCGGTATAAAGTCTTAGTTTGTTACAATGGCTCAGTTCAAGTTTGGAGTATGTTTTGTTGAGTGAGTTATGAGGCTTCAGTGTACATGATCTATTTAGTTCTTTCTAAGTGTTTAGTTCAGCATTCCAAGGTTAGTTGGAGATCTAAAAAGCGGATGGTAATGGAGCCATTATCGTTGTACAGGTATTAAACTGGAGTTAAAAATTGTACTTGCTTATTCCATAAAAAGGTGTAGATTGGTGGGAGTACTTGCTTATTAATTTGATGCTACTTTGCTTCAGATAGACGCTCTAACAACAATGCGAGGAAACGAAGGAGGATGGGTAACCTATTTAAACATGTCTTTTTTTGTACAGGTTGAAACAGGTCGGGGTACTGATAAAGCCTTTTAGTCCATTCAAAATTATCAAAGTTTATTTATAACGTTGAAATGATAAGAACTATATTTGTTTTACTATTCAAGCTTAGCAGTCTAACTATGCTATTTTTTAGGTGTACTGTAGGTATAGGTAGACATGGAATACAAATGTGGATTATCTTTTAATGGCGGAATTGGTTAACCTTTTCGAGCCAGGTAATAGATCGATTCGCATCCTTTTGGTCTTTTTCTTCGTATGATCATCCTTTTAATGTTAAATGACTATATAAAATCGGCCTTTACTCTTGGATCATTGCAAGGCTGTCTTAAATCTTTATACTACATTAAACAAATATGGTGCCAAGAGAGTAAAAAGCTTGACATTGTGGAAACCAATTCTTAATATACGCAATAGATATTATTTGACAGTTAGATTGGGTTTAAACTAACCTTAATGCCCTCAGCTGCCACCTATGCTTTAAACACATCCTCATCTACTGAGATTACAACAGCCAATGAAGACTTTAGATTATCACCTACCAACAAAGAACAAGTAAGTAAACTGAGATGTGGTGATTTCAGCCTATATGTTTATGAATGGATTAATTTTAGGAACATTTTATCTCTAAAGGATCAAAAGGGTCAGATAAAAAAGTAGCTACTAAAAGGAAAGGGTCAAATGGGTCCGACGCTTTCCAAAATGTAAATTTGACGCATACTGCCTCCTAAAAGCCTTTTCTAAAATACTTGACTATGGTAATACTATATTTTGGTGTTGTTCCCTGTAGGCATATATGAGAAATTTACGAGTTCCTTTTCAAAGGCTGTTTAGGACCTTAAAGTTGGCAACGATTTTAGTAAAGGTGTGGTCCAGGTATAAACTGTTTACACATTCATTGTTATTAAACAAGTTAAGTGTTCAATATATGTTATACGTGTAAGTTTAGATCTACTATCTATGAAGGTTTTTAGATTGTGCAACCAAATTCTAATATAATGATATAAACAATAAGCACATAAACTAAAGCAATTAGAGGGTGTAAGAAATCTGATTGTTGAGAATATGGAATTACTTTAAAAGTTGCAATGGTCATTTTTAGGCGCACATACAAAGGGCTCTTTAGCAGGTTAGTAATTCATTCAAGATTGGTTGTTTGCGACAATTGATCCCACCACAAGGAGGGTATAGGTCTGTAATTCATTAAAGAGAACATCATACTACTATAATTTATTGCATTTGTTTCTTCGTATATTTTAACTTTATTTTTGTTTTTAGATATGCTAGAAATACTGAACTTTAGTTTAGAAAGTATGCCTATTGATATCATTTACGTTAGCCAAGTAGATTAGGAGACTAAACTTCAAAAATGGAGGAAAATATTTTAAATGAGTATGATCTTATTCTCTATATGTTTCTTATGGTTGATGAAATAGAATGTAAGTTTACGTCCTAATCTGCTAAGCTCCTCTTATCATTTATTTACCGCTGATCTAAAGTTGGTTGACTTCTTGAGAAAACAGGTCCATGTCATATAACATGTACCTAAATACAAGCACTCCCTGCTTATCTATTCTACAGGTATGTCATGAAAAATCAAAGTAACTACCTTTTTATCTATAAGGGGTGCTTAATAGTTGTGGAATAGGAAACAGTAGCTAAAGGATAGAGTGAAATTAGGTTTTGTTTGCTTAATGATTTGCTACTACTTTGTTAACAGAAAACAAATCATATGAAGTGTCCCCTGGTGTCGCTTTTGCTTTTGATTTAAAACACAATGACCACAATACCACATTCCCATAAATTATTTTCTGTATATTTCCAAAAAATGGTTTATAGGGAGTGAAAGCCAGCTTGCGAATTTGCTTCGTGTCGAGTCGCATAATCATAATAGTATTAAAGTGGCCTGATCACATACTTACATTAGATATGTGAAAAAGCAGGCCGAGTTAATTGAACAATGAGAGCATGAAAAGTGTCTCACGTATAATATGCAATCTATCAAGAAAAAGTGAGTCGACTACTTTAGTATTAAAAGACCAACATATTTGTAACATTTTGAAACTAACTGATGTCTGTGCAGATTCACAACATTGATCAAGATATACAACAGGCAGAGCATAAATATGATGAGAGTCGTGTAGTAGCTGACTCAGGTACATAGTAGACTTCCCTGGAAAAGAAGAAAATGGAGCTGAATATATGAACTAATTGGTGAAAGTACAACTATATACTAAGGCTTTTGGAACTGCAAGAATCACTTCTATTCATTCATACAAAAATTATGTGAGTTTTAATTTATCAACATCTAAGCTGTTTAGATTTTTTACTTTACAGGATGCTTGGGTTGAAACTTTGTGAGGGAATATCTTAAGTGGGCAATGTACAGCTGATGCAAGCTGATGTACTAGTCAATCAAGTAATGCAGGTACTTTTGTGTTCAAATTAATCCATGTTATAATCCAAAGGTTTCAATTTTTTATATGTTTGTGTGAGGCTGGATTCAAGAATCTGCAGTTTGTAAATATGTGCATTTTGTATATATGTGAATTAAAAAAAAGTTTTTTGAGTTTTGTAGTGTTCAGAAAAGTTAGCCAGTAAATATAATTAGGTTATAAGATTATAACCGAGACCCAAAATACTAATACAAAAAACAGGTAAACAAGACAAAGCAAAACAAATGCTGCAAAAACAATATATATGGCGAAGACGGCTCATATGAAGAAAAATAAATAAAGACACTCGAGATTAAAAAACACACCAAATAGGAGTACATTTTCTCCTCAGACTTTAAACAATCATTTGGACATAACAAACGACAAAAAAATGACACTTTGATTTTAAACAGATTTTCGACGACGATAATTCCCCTCAAAGGATCATAAGTGCAACATCGAACAATAATTACAAGAAAAAAAGCAACAATGTATATGTAATCGATGATGAAGATGGTCATATTTAATCGATGATGAAGATGATCAAGGATGAAGATGATTTGAACATATGTAATATTTATATAATTACTATTTATTTAATAAAAAACACATTGTAAAAAAATTTTAAAAAACCCTTGCGTGCACGGGCATTATAACTACTCAAATAAACATCCTTTTCTATCTCCTCAAGATCTCCACAATGTAGTAAGCGTACAGATCCCCTCAACTTTAAAAAGATATAACAGGATCAATTATATCTTAGGAAACTGTTAAAAGATTTATACCTTAATTTATAGAACATTATATTTGACTAATTATTCAGGTTTGATTACATTTTTATATGTAAGCTCTCGAAGAGTTTCTAAGACAAGCCCGGTGCAATTAATCGACTTTCATACACTACTCAAATGACAAAAGTAACATGCCCCTCTTTCATAACTTCAATATGTAAACTTGAAACTATAAGAATAAAAATAAAATTTATGCAACCCACCAAGCCCGGTGCAACGCACGGGTGTGGTCAGGCCTCGTTTTATTTAACTTTCAATTTACGACCTTAATTAGTCACATACACTATAAAAAAACTAATTTAATTGTCCACTACCAAATTTCCATGGTTAAAAATATGTAAAATTATAATATCCATGCTTTGCTATATGTGGTAATAATGGCGCGATAAATGTTTTTACATATTAGTGCGGAAATATTATTGAAATGTCTATCTTTAAAAGTTTGGAGACATTATTTGAATGTTCACACCAATAATGTGTCAAAATTAATGTAAACATTGTTAAATATTCACACTTAAAAGTAAAAAGTATGGACAAAGTGTCAAAATGCCTAAACTCTTAAGTATGAACTTTTAATTATTATTTTTACTTAACATATAAATGTAGCTTTGTTATAATTGTACACACTTATATGTGTGAATTATTTTTCTAAATATATGTGACACGGTATATAGATGTGACAAAATTATGATTCATAAAAAAATCAATGGTTGACTAAACCGTGAAGAAATAACCATGGATAATTCAATTATTTGTTGTAGTGATTCTTTTACGAATTGTTTCAGCTATGCATCTTACACATTTTATTCCTATCTATACACAGTGCATCTTATTAGATCCTCAACTCACCAAAATCAGGCAGAGCAATACAAAAATGTTTATGTAAGGATTAATTTCATATATCACCCTACTTTCATAATTAATTTCATATATACTCAAAATGCAAGTATTGAATGCATAATGTACAATGTTTTTAATACATGTTTGAGTATATATGAAATTTCCAACTAAAATAAAGAGAGATATGAATTGCCCCTTTATGTAAAAGTACAATACACGTGGTTGATATCATATGTCATTATGGCTTTATGAGAGACGAATTTTGCATTGCAATAGATTTAGGCTGGTAAGCCTAAGACTAATGGCCAAATAGCTTTAAAAAAAGCCCATGAGCCTTGATCCAGTGTTTAAAAGAAATATTCAGACATTCTTCCATAACATTTGGCCAATACGATAAAACCAATGCAAGATAGGGTGTTCATTTTCGGGTAATACTCAAATAAATCAAAGAAAAATAATTTGTGTGCTTAAAACCTAAACTTAAAATTAAACCTAAATATGTGATTGGTGAATTTAAATAGTTAATAGGTGATAAATAATAAAAAAAAGTGTATGCCATTTGTCAAAAAATGAATGAAGTATGTCTATTACTCTATTAGTATGTCTCATTGTTATGTCTATATATCAAATGTCATATATGAGCAGTTGTTCGTATTCAATACTTATTATATAAAAAATTTACGAATGGACAAGACTTCTAAAATGTATAACAATATGAAAATGCAACTCTCTCTCTCTCTCACTCACTCTCTCTCTCTCTCTCTCTCTCTCTCTCTCTCTCTCTCTCTCCCCCGAACAATAATTAATCTTGATTTTGTCTTTCTGTCTTGGACCTATTCCGATTTTTGGTGATCCTGCTAATACTTCCATGAAGGAATATACTAAATCATCGATTGGTGGTGGTGTACAATCTATCTTCTCGTCTTTGTCTGGATAATCTTTCTTGCTTACTCCAAGTTGTGCTACAGTGATTGACGGTACTAGGAGTTTTTGTTCCTTGTCGAATATTGGGTAGCTAGAACACATTTTTAAGAATAATTCTTGTCCTCTTGCGAAGATTTCTTTGTAGCCTTTGATGATGCTTTGTACTTTTGGTGGAAATTCTTGTAATTCTTTAAGGGTTTCGCCGTTGATGTATACCGTATCTACTAATCCGTAAATGTAGTAGTCGTAAACATCCTTTGGTGATGCTTCTGGTATGAATACTGCCTTTGGTCCAATATTTCTTCTTTTTTTGGGATAGAAAAGCACGGTTGCATGTACTTCATTATAATTCATAAGACTATCTAATAGCCTTTGAAAATTTTCAACTGTAGGTCTTCTCATTTCTTCTTTTTCTTTTACGGTCAGAATATTTTTCATTCTGTTGAATGCATTTAATTTTGCCATTTGACTCTGCAAGTGCTGATTAAGAGAGACAAACTGTTTTGACTTCTGGAGTTCTTCTGTTGCGATTGTCTTGTATGATTTTTCGAGGGCTTTTTCTGCTGCTTCCTTTGTGAGATAACTTTTATGTGAGATACTTTTTCTGATTATATGGGTACTGGCAGTTTCCCAATCAATGTAGATTCCTCTGAATGGTCCGTTGAAGATGATGTACCATTTTGGTTTTCCGTGACTTGAATTCTGGAGTATTTTTTCAATGTCTTCTTCTCGTTTCATGAATTCTCTTCTACCAGGAGATAGTGAAGTTGATCGTTGGGTATTTGAGTTTGATGCTTGGGTTGATTTTTGAGTGGATGATTCTGGTATTGATTCGATGTTTTGGGTTAGGTTTTGTAAAACATCATGTAGTTCTTTTTCTTCTTTTTCAATGATGAATATTTGTTCTTTGAGAGAGGTTTTTTGTTCTTGTTTTTATTGTAATTGGTAATTGACTTGTTTGATTATTGCTTCCATTCTCGGGTAAGAGTGTCCGCAATGGTGTTGTTATCGGTTTTTATATACTTGATGTACGGATGAAATTGGTGTAACTGTAGTTGCCAACGAATAAGTCGACCCCTGCAATAATCCTCGTGTAATTTGTATCTCCAAAAACCTTTATTCTTGCTGAATGATTAGATGATTTTGTAGTATTCTGACTTCTTTTTCTTGATTGTTCATAGCTCCGATGATCGTCAACACAGCTCAGATACCAAAATTTTTACGCAGACGACGACGACCAAAAACTGGCGCAAATAATAAGATTTTTACGCGGACGACGGCGACCAAAAACTGGCGCAAATAATACCCGTGTTCAGTTTTTATTTTAGTAATAATGTAAGGCAATAATGTAAGGCCTGTCGGCCAGTAACTCTATAATGTAAATTAGTGTAAGCATTGATGTAAGATAGCAATAATGTAGTGACCCGTGTTGGTCATCTAGTAGGTTCTCTACTGTAGATGTCACTATAGCATCTACTTTATTGTATTATAAATAGAGGCATAGACCTCAGTAATGAAGTGTGCGTTTTTTGAGTGTTAACCACCACTGAGTTAGAGTTTCGTATACTCTTTCTTTTATCTGTTGAAACAATTGAGTTTCTGAATAGTAGATACCTATCCTATTACTACTATCACGAATCATCAATCACGAACCATACAATTACCAATTCAAAGAATCAAAACTACAAATCATCCCACTACCACCGTTAAATTCACAATTCGAAATATTCCCCACGTTCAAACTATAATTTCAATTTCAAAGAATAAAACACAACGACCCTACCACCAAAATCAAAAGATGCTTTCATATTTAATTTCAAAATCATATGAATTCAACTAGTTCGAGCATTAATCTGGGTACAAGCATTAACACGGGTATTATTTGCGCCACTTTTTTGTCGCTGTCGTTCTTATTATTTGCGCCAGTTTTTGGTCGCCGTCGTCCGCGTAAAAATCTATAGTTTGTATTTTAGTAATAATGTAAGGCAATAATGTAAGGCCTGTCGGCCAGTAACTCAAATACCCAACGATCAACTTCACTATCTCCTGGTAGAAGAGAATTCATGAAACGAGAAGAAGACATTGAAAAAATACTCCAGAATTCAAGTCACGGAAAACCAAAATGGTACGTCATCTTAAACGGACCATTCAGAGGAATCTACACTGATTGGGCAACTACCAGTACCCATATAATCGGAAAAAGTGTCTCACATAAAAGTTACCTCAAAGGAAGCAGCAGAAAAAGCACTCGAAGAATCATACAAGACAATTGCAACAGAAGAAGTTCAGAAGTCAAAACAATTTGTCTCTCTTAATCAACATTTGCAGAGTCAAATGGTAAAATTAAATGCATTTAACAGAATGAAGAATATTCTGACCGCAAAAGAAAAAGAAGAAATGAGAAGACCAACAGTTGAAAATTTTCAAAGGCTATTAGATAGTCTTATGAATTATAATGAAATACATGCAACCATGCTTTTCTATCCCAAGAAAAGAAGAAATATTGGACCAAAGGAGGTATTCATACCAGAAGCATCACCAAAGAATGTTTACGACTACTACATTCATGGATTAGTAGATACGATATACATCAACGGCGAAACCCTCAAAGAATTACAAGAATTTCCACCAAAAGTACAAAGCATCATCAAAGGCTACAAAGAAATCTTCGCAAGAGGACGAGAATTATTCTTAAAAATGCATTCTAGCTACCCAATATTTGACAAGGAACAAAAACTCCTAGTACCGTCAATCACTGTGACACAACTTGGAGTAAGCAATAAAGATTATCTAGACAAAGACGAGAAGATAGAATGTACACCACCAACGATCGATGATTTAGTATATTCCTTCATGGAAGTATTAGCAGGATCATTAAAAATCCGAATAGGTCCAAGACAGAAAGACAAAATCAAGATTAATTATTGTTCAAAGAATTTATTGATCTATTCAAAATTCACGGAAAGAATTGATGAAGTCCAGTTAAATGTATTATCTGATTTTGAAGATCAGATTGAATTATTTTCAGGATTATTAGCCCCATTACCAGAAGACCTCAAACAACAATTATGTAGATACATGACAAGAAACACAAGGCACCATTGTAACTACTATTCGGAAGGTATCAGCTCATCTACAATAATAGAAGGCTAAAAGAACAAAGATTAAAAGAAAGACCATGAAGATTTATCTATGCCTCGCGTCTTTAATCAATAAAGTTGCTTTTTAGGCGTGGGAAGGTGTAGTTTGTATTTTAGTAATAATGTAAGGCCTGTCGGCCAGTAAGTCTATAATGTAAATTAGTGTAAGCAGTGATGTAAGATAGCAATAATGTAGTGACCCGTGTTAGTCATCTAGTAGGTTCTCTACTGTAGATGTCACTATAGCATCTACTTTATTGTATTATAAATAGAGGCATAGACCTCAGTAATGAAGGGTGCGTTTTTTGAGTGTTAACCACCATTGAGTTAGAGTTTTGTATACTATTTCTTTATCTGTTGAAACATTGAGTTTCTAAATAGCAGATACCTATCACCCTATTATCACGTATCAACCATCCATTATCAATTCAAAAGAATTAAAACCATCCATTTTCAATTTTAAGAATCAAAACTAGAACATGTCACGTACAAATCCAATTCACAATTTCAAAAGAAAAACACAAAGACCCTACCACTAAAATCAAAAGATGATTCCATATTTAATTTCAAAACCATATGAATTCAACTAGTTTGAGTATTAATCTAGGTACAAGCATGAACACGGGTATTATTTGCATCAATTGGTCCGTAGCTAGAACGTATTTTTAAGAATAATTCTCGTCCTCTTGCGAAGATTTCTTTGTAGCCTTTGATGATGCTTTATACTTTTGGTGGAAATTCTTGTAATTATTTGATGGTTTCACCGTTCATGTATACCGTATCTACTAATCCGTGAACGTAGTAGTCGTAAACATCCTTTGGTGATGCTTCTGGAATGAATACCGCCTTTGGTCCAATATTTCTTCTTTTCTTGGGATAGAAAAGCATGGGTGCATGTACTTCATTATAATTCATAAGACACTGTTGGTCTTCTCATTTATTCTTTTTCTTTTGCGGTCGGAATATTCTTCATTCTGTTAAATGCATTTAATTTTACCGTTTGACTCTGCAAATGTTGATTAAGAGAGACAAACTGTTTTGACTTCTGGACTTCTTCTGTTGCAATTGTCTTGTATGATTCTTCGAGGGCTTTTTCTGCTGCTTCCTTTGTGAGGTAACTTTTATGTGAGACACTTTTTCCTATTATATGGGTATTGGCAGTTGCCCAATCAGTGTAGATTCCTCTGAATGGTCTATTGAAGATGACGTACCATTTTGGTTTTCCGTGACTTGAATTCTGGAGTATTTTTTCAATGTCTTCTTCTCGTTTCATGAATTCTCTTCTACCAGGAGATAGTGAAGATTATCGTTGGGTATTTGAATTTGATGCTTGGGTTGATTTTTGAGTGGATGATTCTGGTCTTGATTCGATGTTTTAGGTTAGGTTTTGTAAAACATCATGTAGTTCTTTTTCTTCTTTTTCAATGATGTATATTTGTTCTTTGAAAGAGGCTTTTTGGTATGTGCTTAATTACACATACCTTTTACCTTTAAAAACAAGCTAAAATAACCAAAAACGGACTTAAAATGCCAAATATATGCTTGTTTTGCTAATTGT
>BQNB010020687.1:34521-65177 GCA_026074375.1 Tanacetum coccineum | reverse complement strand
GATTCCTGCTAGGTGCAAACAAACAACTCTGAAGTGGCCACAACCTCCTGAAAATGGAGGGTTTTACATGGTTTAAGTCTGTGTAGCGGTGTGTTCAAACCTCATGGATTAGTCAGCCTAAAGAGCGGAAAACATGGTTACCAAAACAAAAAGAGTTTTAAAAAGCTAATTTGAACACCCGATAAGTCCAATTGAAAGGAAAGTATGAAGAGTCAAAGATGTCCTTTAAATTGGCTAATTTTTGTTCTTGTTATTGGACTTTTAAGGAAAGTTTAAGGTACACATAAACTTACATAGGAAAAGGTGATATGCTCAAGACTGGGCATGTAAGAGAGGAAACCATGGTTACCAAAACAAAAAGAGTTTTAAAAAGCTAATATGAACACCTGATAAGTCCAACTGAAAAGAAAGTATGAAGAGTCAAAGATGTCCTTAAAATCGGCAAATTTTTGTTCTTATTATTGGGCTTTTAAGGAAAGTTCAAGGTACACATAAACTTACATAGGAAAAGGTAATATGCTCAAGATTAGGCATGTAGTTTAACCAAACCGGAGAAAATCGAATTCCCGGCCAATCAAGTCTGACTAAGTTAGGGAACATGGGCATATCTAAACCACGATCCAGAACCTGCATAAGCCAAATAGTATATTCATTGGGTAAGTCAAGAGGTTCTTCAGTCGTATCATGTTTGGTTGCACTTTGACAATAGCACGATAGGAGATAACATAATTAATCATATAACTTAAACGCACAACTTATGTCGACATAATCAACATGCGCAATTAAACTAAACATCTTAAATGGAATCAAGACTCAATTAGCATGGATAAGAAAACATACCCTGTTGAATGACAAGTCAAATTCAATATTTTAGCAGACGAGAGGAATGGAACAAGTTGAGAAATGACTCCAGAATTATAGAGAATGTCCGCTTCAACAAGAGATAATGGCTTCGTCAAAGACTAGTGATTGGTCAAATGATCATTTATGAAAATGCATTCAAGCTTTGGAGCATCAATCACAACCTTATAATCCCTACTACGAAGGTGAATAAAAGATATCCTTAGTCTCTTTAAAGATAGCGAAGAGATGTTAAAAACCTCCAACCAATCATCAAACCATGCTCTCTCGACATACAATTCTTCTAAAACAGGACAACTAGAAATCAAATTCACGACTGACTCCTCACTCGCATACCCAATACATATCAAACTAATTTTCTTCAAACATGGAAAAATTAATTCATCATCATTATACACATCTAAGATGAACCCACAATCCAAAGTTAACCCAACAAGTGAATCCCAAGCCTTAAACAAATCCCAAGAAAACTTTACCTCATGTCTATCACCTAAATCCCATAGAACACTAAGCTCAAGTTCTCGAACACCAGCCTTAAACCGAACAAGGGTACAAAGTAAATCGTAAAAACAATCATAATCACATTTCTTTTCACACTTAAGTAAAAGCTTTTCAATGGGGATATCACCACGTATAGCTAATGTTTGATCAACTAAAACACGAGTTTCTTTAACTTGCTCATAAGATTTCATAACAAAATAAAGATTTGGAAGAAACGCAAAAAGGTTTTTCCATCTTTTTGATACAATACGTGTTTGTTTTACCTCAGATAAAAAGAGTAAAGATAGGATATCTATAAGTAATGAGTCTGGTAAGTTGCTTATGATATCTTCTTTGGTTTCATCATTGTTTGCAAATGAATCTTTGTGTCTTAGTGTATAGCCTAATCTTAGGATCATACTTTGTTTTAGATAACGTAAAAGTGGAAGAGAGAATTGTAGGGTTTTAAAAAGTAGGATTTTATGTGAGTTTGTTTATGACAGTGAAAAAGATTAGGGTAAGTGACGGGAGGGTATCTATAAATGGGCTTAGAGAAACAAGTTTTGTAGCCCGGCCAATTCATAAAAGATTACCCAAAGTTATCCAAGTTTGTAGTTTGTTTTTTAGATGCTTTCTGTATAATCTAATCTTTAATATCATGTTAATTTATGGGAGCAAATGTGGATTTAAAGTCTACATCTGCTAGAAAACATAACGGTTTCAAGAAGGAAGAAGTGTTAGTTAGACTAGTAAACGATCAGCAAAACTGAAGTGTTAATTAGACTAGCTAATATTTGATCAACAAACACTCTTTCAAAAGTCCACCTAAGTCTAATTTTTTCATATGTAGTAGATCAATGTTACATTTGCTGGTATTCAGTATAGATTAGGCATGCTTCGTATAATAGACGGATGGGTCAGGGCATACTTAGGTGCACTTGTACTAAGTGCTAGTTGCACACGGACATGTGCTAATGTTCAGTTGCAACTCGGAGATAGCTCTAAGGGAATGCAGAAAACCAACTTTACACATACTATTTTTGCGGATTAAATCAAATAACATCATTTGTAACACCCCCAAAAATCATTTACAACGCAGCGGAATACCAAATGGGGTGTTACTTCGTAATACACAGCAATAGATACAAGAGAACGACCTCTACTACACATGACATCCCAATCGACCTTTGCAATTTCATGGTACCGTGAAAAGAATTATTATATACCAAAAAATTAATCCACACAATGAAAGAAAACTATTGTAACACTGAATAGTTTCTTTTCTTATATTAAAAGCATAATTTTTATATAACTTTTTTCTTTTTATGCAAAAAGGCTTAGATAGATTAACCATTTTTTTATCGATTAACATGTGCGAAACTAAACGGTTGTCTTCTAGGATTATTGAGAACGCATTTTGACAACTCAATTCCATATACTTACTTTATAGCACTAATATTTCTTTGCAATAAATCACAGTGAAAACCAACCAATCAAATATGACACTTATAGAAGCTAAAATAGGTTAAATATTACAAATACGATAATTTGTAACAAATTAATACGAAATTTATTTTTGAACTTCAAAACCTTAGTAATGGGGGCTTTTTGGAGGTATGTGCTTATATTACTACACATATTTATTTTTCCCATTAAAAACGGGATAAAATGACTAAAAACGTAAAATGACCAAACAAATTACATTGTTTTGTAAAGTTTGCAATTTGTAATGTGCAGGAAAACCGACAATCAAAAAGAAAGAGAAGGTAGGCCAAAAAACCCCGAAAACCCAAGAAAAAACCAAAATACCCAAGACACGCAAACAAAACCTACACCGACCCCAAGGGGTGGAAAACAGACAAAGTCAATCTGTAAGCCAAAGAGTCACTAAGCCTAACGTCCACCATCAAACAACAACGTCTAAAAAGATCAACAAAGGTGACAGAAAATAAAACGTAAAGGGACCAAAAGCCCTAGCTCTCTGCTCTAAAGCTCTGCCAATAACCTTTACCCAAACTCATTACATAAAACTATCAGACCAACCTTTTACCTCAAACTCTCCATTTCTTTATTCTTATTCCTTTTATTCTTCTTCCCGCCCAAAACAAAATACCCAAGGAATAACATGGGCATGATTCGTATATTGTGTCATCCCATAATAAAGATACCACCCCCAACTAACCCAACAATATCCACCACCGCATCTACCACACACCCCCCAACCTCTCCCCACACGTACACACCTGCACAACCACTTCCCCACCCTCAGTATATGAAACATATCCCACCACATACAATTACACTTCAGTCACTCCACTATATACCCATATCTAAAAAAAAACTATAACCCACAAAACCCTCTACAAACTCTACCCAAAACCTCTACTCTGAACTACCCCGCGCAACAAACCCAAAAAACAAAACCCAAACTACACCTAAACAATAATACATGCCATCTACCCCCCCCCCCCTAAACTACCCCCCTTATAACTACCCTCAAAAACGCCCCAAAACCCCCCTCACATCACCCCCCCCACTTCTTGCACAACATAACACTCTACACCTCTACCACTCCCCCCACCTCCCCGTCTAAAGGAGCTATTGAACCACTACTGGAAAAAAATCTCCTCAAACCCCCCCTCCCCCCCCTAAAACATACACTCTCGTACCCGCCCCCCCTCCCCGTGTATAAGTGCCACAAGTTGGCAACCCTCCACACATTCTAAAGGGTTTTTTTTTTTTTTGATGGTTAGATTTGACTTCCAAAGAAGCACAAAAGATATTAACGGCTTAAGGATTTGTTTTAAAATCCTCCGCGTCAACATAACAGTAGCAAAAAACAAGCACCACAAAACAACTTTGGTTTATTTTTTCTTTCTTTTTTTTTTTCCTTTCTCCAGAAAAGAAACACAGAAGAAAGAAGTCAAAGAGAAGAAGACTTCAGCTATAAATAAGCCTTTGTAATAAGACCTATTGAGGCAATACTATTAGGATAAATAGTTAATTTAGTTTTTTAATTTTTAATAATAAACTTAACTTATTTTTTTTTTATATTATTTTTTTTTAGGTTTAGGTCCATTTATTTACCCCCTACCAGTTTTACAAAAAAAAATAAAAAAATAATAAAAACTTTTTCTCCCATTCTTTTTCTTCCCTCTTAAACTTTTCAAACCCCCCCACCACTAAATATTAATAACCCTTTAAACTCTCAACACATAAAACCCAACATAATATATTACCCACCCCATTACTTTCCTCTTTATATAACCTAACCCTCTTTTTTTCTTACTATTTAAACCCCCCACACCACGTTCCCCCCCACTACTACTCCCCCATTCTCGTATTTAACATTTTATCAAACATTACCAATACCCTCTTCAATCCATTCATTTTACAATCCCATTCTATACCACCCTACACTATCACACACTTTTCTACCCCTTACCCTCCCTATTCAATATAAAACATTTTATTTATTCTCCCAATAAACTATATACTAAACATCCTCCTTACAATCTCCCCTCCACTTATAATCCCCCATCATATTCCCTACATTTCTTTTCAAAATTCTACCCCAACTATTATCAACTTATCATATTTCCCCCATTTCAAACTCCACTACCCACCATATACTACCAATTACCATTAATCCTTATATCACACATCCTTCACACAAATCCCTAACAAACTATTTCCCTTTTTCCCCTACGCTTCCCTTCTCCCCCAATCTAATTAACACTATCACTATCCCATTATCCCTAACCTACACACACCCTTACCTCCCATCCTACAAACTTTCTCTTTCTAAAACTTTCCCTTTGTAACACTTTCCAGTTTTAATGCAAAATTTAAGATTTTTTAAGCGTCAATATTACAATTCCTAGTATTAAGTTACTTGATTGTGCGGTTTTTGTGTTTAAAAAACGAAAGCTCTCAATACAACATATGTGATAACTGTTTTCATAATAAAACAAAAAGTTAAGTAGTAAAAGAACATCACAACAAATCACTCTCAATACACCACAAGCTTTACTTTATGGATGATAAGCCAGTTTTGGATGGGCTTATGACACTACTAGCTTTGTTAATGCAAGCTACAGCTTGTTAGAATTCATTGGTTTTAACTTGAATATAAGCATGCAATTCCTCCTTTATTGTCTACATAGCCACAAGGGTATTTAGCACCTTAAGAAATAATATGAGTCTAAAAAAAGAGAAATGATAGATGGGCCTAAATAATAAGACCTAAAAAGAGGCCTAATGCTAATATAATGACACGTGTCTCCATCTATAATACTGAACAAAAGATTAACGTTATTCCTAATATGCCCTTTTTAATTATTTAATTATGTCAACAATAATGGTCTCTTCTCTCATTAGGCATCCACTTTCCAACTGCACCATGTTGTTCTCCACTCTCCATTTTCCAATCTCATCTATCATACTTTTTGTGTTTTAACTGTTTTTATGGTGTCTTAGAATAAGGTCAATCAAAGGAAGGTCAAGGGTAACAAACATGTATGGTTTAGTTTTATTTTTTGTCTTTACTTCAATATGACCATTTGCGTCTTTGTTTGGATTTTTAAGTGTTAATCGAATGGGAAAATGTTACTAGACCCAGTTGTATTACAATTTTTCCATCATCTAGTGTTGACTTAGGTTTAGTTTTTGTATTTTGGTCAAACTGTGACCCTTTTTAGTTCATTGTTAATAAAGTAGATCGTATGTGATCATGTGTTAAATTGTTTCAAGTGAAATTAGACTATACTCATGAAACATCCATTTTTTGATCATTTTGATACCTTGCACACTTATGAATTTTTAGATAATTATATAGAATTAACTACCCAATTAATTTACTAATTAAGACTAAGATCCAACTTGACCTCCCACTTATTACCAAAGGTCTGACATAAAATTTTCATAGGGGTATGCACATAAATGTGTTAAAAGCGTGTACAAAGAAGCATGCAAAACAACTTTGTATCACTGATTTTAAAAGCCTTTAATAATGACACTATAGTGACATGCCATGGTTCACGGTAACTCCAATCGAACACACAAAGAAGCGGAGAAACAGGTTAGCGCAAAGCATATTAAAAACCTTATTTCTTTAGGGAATTACGTAAAAACAACCCGCCTTAAACTTCTCTTATAGTTTGTTCTAGTGGATGAGCCGTACTTCCCATGAGTCCATAGCGTCCAGTTTTTAATTCATGAAAAACAAGTTTCATAGTTTAACGTCTTATTAATTTCTTCACAAAAACAGTTTTCCACGAAATAAATGGTTGGTCACTATGAGCATGCATTAGGCGTGTAAAATTAATAGACATACATCAACATCATCTTTTTGGTCATATGGCATATTTATTTAGGCGTGTAAACAATTAGACATTAAATAATCATGCATACATGGATTCATAATACAAAAGATGACATTAAGCATACAAGTAAACATGTAAAATCCGAGTTCTCTTGCGAGTATTCCCCAAATGGAGAACCATAAGACCCTCACTAGGTTTTCTGCTAAAGTACCTAGATCGCCCCATTCACCACATTTGTGATTGAGTGGGTCTTATAGCCGGAATAGACAATAATAAAAAAGGAAGCATACAAGCTTAATTAACAATTTTAATTTTCCTTTTTAACCTATATTAACTTTTAATAGATTTTTCAAGATCTAGATCTACATATTTTATCCAGTTATGGCAAGGATTCTCATATCATTGTCATATTTTACTAGTAAAACATGAATAAAATATAAAACGCAGCAGATCATAGCTTATGTTTTAATAATAGGCATGTAGACTAGGCGTATAATTAAAACAAAACGTGTAACCCATAAAGCTAAAACGAGTTGGCTCGTGATGCCACTGTTGGGATTTAACATCTAGGTAACCAAGTAACTACGAGTACGCAGCGGATTGGATCTAGTAATAGCATATGGTTAACACGTACATGAAAAGTAAATAGAAAGCGTACCTCTCAGCAATTCGATCTTGAAAATAAATAAGTGATTAAAACAATCACCTCTACGGTTGCTCACACAATCACGTCAACCGAACACGTTAAGTTGTCTAGACTTAACTTCACGAACAAAGCAACAATTGTACCTTCTTGGATCAAAACCCTAATCAAACAAACCTTTGTGATCTTGAACCAATTAAACCGGATTAAGGTTTATAATAAACCCTAATTAACCGAAAATCCTTAAACCGAATTAAAGAACCCGAAAATCCAAATTGGGGTTCAACCGAATTCAGTTGAGGTGTAGAACCGAAACCCTTAACAACCCTAGAGAGGGGCCAGGCGATTTCGGTGAGGGAGGGAGGAGGAAAGGTTTTAGGATGAGCAAATTATGAGGTAGGTTATGGGTGTTTATATAGGCACCCAAACCCTAATTCTAGAAAACCTTCATGGGCCTCCTTAAATGCTAATTGAACACAAAACCCATCTAGAACCTCCCATAGGGCCCGACCACTTTGGTGTCCCCCTTGGAGTTCGGGTTTTGTCCAATTTAGTCCCTCGGTTTATATTTGTGAAGTATTAAACGCATTCTCCGTGTATTAACGTGTGTGCCCCCAATAGGCTCACATATTCGTAATGTACAAATGCTAGCCGACTACCATAATCCAACAGCTCCCACTTGGGAGTTGGAGTAGCACCTAACACTTATACCTATAATTGGCAAAGTCTAGCAACCCACACAATTATTTTTACATTAGGAATATTATGAGATAAGAGTTTCAAAAATCATCTCAGCTATTTAATGGTTATAAATTTCTTGCTTTATAAATATAATTTAATTATTTTCTCGTCTCTAAATCTTGCGAGGGCATTTCAGTCACTTTCTGACTGTTTTCGAGTCTCGGGCAAAACTGAAAAGTTGTCAGGAATGTCGTTTTACATCAAATTGCTTTAAAGTCCGAATTGTGAAAACATGATTTAGTGGTTCGTTTTCAAGCCAAATAAGTTAAAAAAAATAACTTCCACTTGGAAAATATAATAATAAATATGATTTATTATTTGAAATATGTTCCGAAAATTTTACCGGTCACGCGGTAATTGTTTTTACGAGACAATAAAAGGCCAAAAGTCAAAAAGTCAAAGATTAAAATAGTCCTTTAAAAATTTCGAAAATTCTCGGATGTTACAATTCTTTAACCTTGGCTTTCTTCTTAGGTTAGACTTCCTTCTTAACCTCCTATGACATGGCTAGAACCTATTTTGAGTATAGTTTTGAGTTTAAATGGTGAGATGTAAGGGTGTGTTTATCTCGGCTATTTATAGGGTGCGAAGGGCTTGGTGCCTAAGGGTTTTGAGTGGAGTAGTGGCCAAGGGCTGCTAGGGGTGACTAAGATAAGCTAGTAGTGAGAATTAGAAGCTAGGTAAGTAGCCAAGAGAGGTGTAAGGTGGTGGGAGAGGGCTCGGCATACCAAGGTGGTGACGAGGTAACTTAGAGGGCAAGGGGGCAAGTAGGTCACATGGTGGTGATTCATGGAGGTGCTTGAGGTGCTTGGTGGTGATGTGGTTGTGAAGTCATGGTGGAGTTAGGGTGGTTGCTTGGTTAGTTTTGTCTTAAAACTAGTTAGGGTTGGTTAGGGTTTCGTCTAGGGTTAGGGTTAGGATTAGGGTTTAGTGACGAGCTAGGGTTTAGGATTAGAGGGAAATTAGTGTTTAAATGTTGTGCATGAAAGGCTTGTAACATGTACTAAAAAGGTTGTATGAAATTCCTAAAGAAAATGGAGGGAAATGAGCTAGTTTGAATTCGTGCATTGCCGGGTTGTACAATGAGCTCAAATGAGTTGTACATTGATTTTGGAGGGAAAAGATATTCAAAAGTTATGCATTGTACACTTGTACACATGCCTTGAAAGCTTGTATATTAGTTTTGTATGTAATCATTACATTGGCATAACTCCTTTGCCGGTCTCTTGCAGCTTGCAAGCGTTGTTGAATTTGCACTATCTTTTTGGTGGTTTCATGGATTATTTCTGGTCCCGTGAGTTGGACATCTCCAACTTTGGCCTAGCAGATAGGTGATCGGCACTTTCGACCATAAAGTGCCTCGAATGGTGCTGCCTTAATACTGGCATGGTAACTGTTATTGTAAGAAAATATCTACTCAAACATTCGGTTATTTTGGAGAAGTTCACATTCTATGCTTGTCACAAGAATCCTGAGAGACGGGAGCAGTTATTGAGCTTCCATTGTGACTCTGAACATTGTTAGATTGAGTTTGTTTGAAGCACTTTCTAAGATATTGATGGTAATTTTCTAATATTTCAGGATATGTTTTGATCCTTCGCCTACGCTCAAGCTATTAACACCAGTTTGATCTGTATATTAGATATAGCATACAATCGAACAGATCGTGCAATGTTCATGAAATTTGTCAAAAGGAATTACCTATGGGGCTGACAAAAGAAGAAAGTATTAGGATATGATTAATGGATTTTAGTATCCTAGTCAAATTAAGATATTATACTTTGTTAAAGAATATTTTGTTGATTCAATTTAGGTATATATGTTTTCATTCTTCTTTATATCTGCAATGTTTTAGATTGTTTCTAATAAGCAGTTTTGCAATAGCCATGTTGGGATTTTTAGATGGGCCCTCATCAACAAAGGGGCGTGAGAATGTGAAGTGTTATCTAGGGCACGAAAGTGTGCTAAGGGACAGGATCAGTGGTTGTTTTGGGCTCGATATGACCAAACTTTCCTCAAGATTCTTGATTAATATATTTCCAAAACTGGAATTTTTGTTTGCAAATGTGTCCCTAATTTTAAATATCAGATTAGTATTTAATTTCATACAATTACATGGCCATATTAACCCAGGTATAGAGGTATCCTGTAACTTTGTGAAATTAGTGTCATATATATTTACACATTCCCTATTATCACCACCAATATTCAATATTAGCTTCTATAGGCAGTCAAAATTTTCTATATTTGTACAAATTTCTATGTATTTAACCTACATTACTCTAGTGTCATATCGGATCTGGTTTCTTAGTTGAACAATATGCACAAGAAATATATAGTCTTAAGAAGATATGAAATTGAGTTGTCAAAAGTTCATAATCTATAGATCCGCTTTTATTAAGCACATGTAAATCGATTAAATGTAATCTCTAAGCCTGCATAAAATAAAAATGTTATAAAAAATTATGCTTATAAAGAACTAAACATTGTATACAATAGATTTTCTTTCATGTGTAATTTTTTGTATATTATAAAATTCCTTTTGGTACCATGAAACAAGCAAGGATCTATGTCATGTAGGTTTATAATTTCATGAGTGTGAGCCAATAAGGATTTTCGAGACCTACACGAAAAGATGAATTGATGTTAGATGATTTAACTACAAAAAAGCTGTGTAAGTTCTGGTTTTTCCCTTCCCTCCAGCATTTCCCTTAGATCTCATCAAATCTCCGATGGCAGTCAACTGAACATTAAGCATCATGTCCAAGTGCAACTAGCACTTAGTACAAGAGCACTACTAAGTATGCCCTGACCCCATCCGTCTAATATATCGAAGCATCCAATCTATACTGAAGTTACCAGCAAATGTAACAATGCGATCTACTACCCTATGAAAAAAATAGACTTATAGGTGGACTTTTGAAATAGTGTTTGTTGATCAAGATATTAGCATCTAATTAACACTTCAGTTTCTTGCCTGATCGTCTTACTAGTCTAACTAAACACATCATCCTCTTGAAAACCGTTATTTTTCTTCTATGCAGATGTAGACTTATAAATCCACACATTTGCTCCCATAAATATAACAAGCTAATTAAAGATTCTAGATTATACAGAAAGCATCTAAAAAAACAAACTTCTAACGAAATGCTGACAAACATTTTGGGAATAACTTTTGGGTAATCTTAGATAACTTTCAGTCATCTTTTGTGAATTGGTCGGGCTACCAAACTTGTTTCTCTAAGCCCATTGATAGATACCCTCCCATCACTTACCCTAATCTTTTTCACTGTTATAAACAAACTCACGTAAAATCCTGCTTTCTAAAACCCTACAATTCTCTCTTCCACTTTTACGTTATCTAAAACAAAGTATGATCATATCAAGCTATACACTAAGACATAAAGATTCATTTGCAAACAATGATGAAACTAAAGAAGATATCATAAGCAACTTACCAGACTCATTACTTATAGATATCCTATCTTTACTCTCTCCATCTGAGGTAAAACAAACACGCATTGTATCAAAAAGATGGAAAAACCTTTTTGCGTTTCTTCCAAATCTTTATTTTGTTATGAAATCTTATGAGCAAGTTAAAGAAACTCGTGTTTTAGTTGATCAAACATTAGCTATACGTGGTGATATCACCATTGAAAAGCTGTTACTTAAGTGTGAAAATAAATGTAATTATGATTGTTTTCACGATTTACTTTGTACCCTTGTTCGGTTTAAGGCTGGTGTTCGAGAACTTGAGCTTAGTGTTCCATGGGATTTAGGTGATAGACATGAGGTAAAGTTTTCTTGGGATTTGTTTAAGGCTTGGGATTCACTTGTTGGGTTAACTTTGGATGGTGGGTTCATCTTAGATGTGTATGATGATGATGAATTGATTTTTCCATGTTTGAAGAAAATTAGTTTGATATGTATTGGGTATGCGAGTGAGGAGTCAGTCATGAATCTGATTTCTGGTTGTCCTGTTTTAGAAGAATTGTATGTCGAGAGAGCATGGTTTGATGATAGGTTGGAGGTTTTTAACATCGCTATCTTTAAAGAGACTAAGGATATATTTTATTCACCTTCGTAGTAGGGATTATAAGGTTGTGATTGATGCTCCAAAGCTTGAATGCATTTTCATAAATGATCATTTGACCAATCACTAGTCTTTGACGAAGCCATTGTCTCTTGTTGAAGCGGACATTCTCCATAATTCTGGAGTCATTTCTCAACTTGTTCCATTCCTCTCGTCTGCTAAAATATTGAATTTGACTTGTCATTCAACAGGGTATGTTTTCTTATCCATGCTAATTGAGTCTTGATTCCATTTAAGATGTTTAGTTTAATTGCGCATGTTGATTATGTCGACATATAATTCTTCTAAAACAGGACAACCAGAAATCAGATTCACGACTGACTCCTCACTCGCATACCCAATACATATCAAACTAATTTTCTTCAAACATGGAAAAATCAATTCATCATCATCATACACATCTAAGATGAACCCACCATCCAAAGTTAACCCAACAAGTGAATCCCAAGCCTTAAACAAATCCCAAGAAAACTTTACCTCATGTCTATCACCTAAATCCCATGGAACACTAACAAGTTCTCGAACACCAGCCTTAAACCGAACAAGGGTACAAAGTAAATCATGAAAACAATCATAATTACATTTCTTTTCACACTTAAGTAACAGCTTTTCAATGGGGATATCACCACGAATAGCTAATGTTTGATCAACTAAAACACAAGTTTCTTTAACTTTCTCATAAGATTTCATAACAAAATAAAGATTCGGAAGAAACGCAAAAAGGTTTTTCCATCTTTTTGATACACTGTGTGTTTGTTTTACATCAGATGGAGAGAGTAAAGATAGGATATCTATAAGTAACGAGTCTGGTAAGTTGCTTATGATGTCTTCTTTGGTTTCATCATTGTTTGCAAATGAATCTTTGTGTGTAAGTGTTGGTAGATAATAAGGCATATAGGCCCGGCCCACTTGTTTAGGTCCGTTTAGCATTTAGGGTTTCTCTTTCTTTGTTCTATAAATAGTCTTGTATTCTCTTTGTATTCAATCAATTCAATAATCAAGCTTTGCATTGTATCTTTAGTTTCTACATGGTATCAAGAGCCTAGGTCAAGTCGCTATTTATTGTCATCCTCCGGTCATCAACTAATTGTTGGTGATCCGGAGGGATCCCGTTTAAGGTACGTTTAGCTAGGAAGAAAAAGAAAAAAAAAGGTTCGCTGGTTTGATGTCGCTTGTTTTACGTTTGATTTGATCCATTCGTCTTTTGTTCTTTCGTCCCTTGTTTGAATAAAAGAAACGTAGATGCTTGTTTTTGATTGGATGGCATTGGTTTTTGTGGGTCAGTTACATGTTTAATGAATTTGGCACATGATTCTGGTATTTGCGTATTAGTATTGGTAGATTGGGATTAGTTTGTGTATTGAACATAGTTGGGTTGAATTTAATTTGATACAAATATGTTGCATTCACTCTTTCGGATCTATTGGTTGATTCGACTTACGCATTGGTAGTTAGTCTATTCAAATTGATTTTGAGATTGGTATATTAGGTTTGAATTTGTTTGAGTTTTGATGGTTAATTGTTCAAGGTATTTGGTATTTGGTATTTGCATTGGCAGTGGAATCGGTATTGGCATTGAAATCGGTATTGGCATTAGCATTGGTATTCGCATTGGCATTGGCATTCGTATTGGTATTCACATTGGCATCAGTATTCGCATTGGCATCGGTATTCGCATTGACATCGGTATTCGCATTGACATCGGTATTCGCATTCGCATTGGCATCGACATTGGCATTGGCATCGGCATCGACATTGGCATCGGCATCGGCATCGGCATCGGCATCGGCATCGGCATCGGTTTTTTTGGTATTTGTTCGGATTGCATCGGATTGAGACTTCGTCTAGCACTAAGTCTGCACTCTGGGACGCTCCGCTCTGTGTTTTTTTTAGTTTTTGTTTTATGTTTGGCAAACTCCCAATGTTCACCGCTGCGGCATTGTGGCATTGTGAGTTTGAGGGAGGATGTTAGCTAATAAGGCATATAGGCCCGGCCCACTTGTTTAGGCCCGTTTAGCATTTAGGGTTTCTCTTTGTTTGTTTTATAAATAGTCTTGTATTCAATCAATTCAATAATCAAGCTTTGCATTGTATCTTTAGTTTCTACAAGTGTATTGCCTGATCTTAGGATCATACTTTGTTTCAGATAACGAAGAGTGGAAGAGAGAATTGTAGGGTTTTAGAAAGCAGGATTTTACGTGAGTTTGTTTATGACAGTGAAAAAGATTAGGGTAAGTGATGGGAGGGTATCTATCAATGGGCTTAGAGAAACAAGTTTGGTAGCCCGGCCAATTCACAAAAGATGACCCAAAGTTATCCAAGTTTGTAGTTTGTTTTTTAGATGCTTTCTGTATAATCTAATCTTTAATATCATGTTAATTTGTGGGAGCAAATGTGGATTTAAAGTCTACATCTGTTAGAAAACATAACGGTTTCAAGAAGGAAGAAGTGTTAATTAGACTAGTAAACGATCAGCAAAACTGAAGTGTTAATTAGACTAGCTAATGTTTGATCAACAAACACTCTTTCAAAAGTCCACCTAAGTCTAATTTTTTCATATGTAGTAGATCAATGTTACATTTGCCGGTACATCAGTATAGATTAGGCATGCTTCGTATAATAGACGGATGGGTCAGGGCATACTTAGGTGCACTTGTACTAAGTGCTAGTTGCACACGGACATGTGCTAATGTTCAGTTGCAACTCGGAGATAGCTCTAAGGGAATGCAGAAAACCAACTTTACACAGACTATTTTTGTGGATTAAATCAAATAACATCATTCATCTTCTCGTAGTCTCGAAAATCCATATTGCTCACACTCATGAAATTATAAACTACATTACCGAAAGAATTTTATATACAAAAAAAATTATCACTTGAAAGAAAACTATTGTAACATGATATATGATTAGTTCTTTATAAGCATAATTTTTATAACATTTTTCTTTTTATGCAGGCTTAGAAGATTACCATTATTCGATTTACGTGTGCATACTAAATCGGTTCTCTAGGATTATGAACTTTTGACAACTCAATTCCATATCTTCTTAAGACTTATAGTTCTTGCATATGATCACTAGAAACCAGATCAGATATGACACTAGAGCTAATATAGGTGAATACATAGAAATTTGTACCAATATAGAAATTTGTACTGCCAATAGAGCTAATATTGAATATTGGAGGCTACATGGTGAATGTGTAAAATATATATATGAACTCGACACTAAATCTTCACAAATGTTACAGGATACCTCATACCTGGTATGGCATGTCCATTGTATGAAAAGTATAACTTGTCCGATATTCAAAATTGACACACATTTGCAACAAAATTCAAGTTTTAAATTATGTTAATCAAGAACCTTGAGGAAAGTATGATCATAACAGCCAACAACAAACATAACACACACATGATCCTGTCCCTCTAGCGCACTTTCGTGCCCCACGATATACACATTCACATACACGCCCTTTGTCTGATGTACCCATCCTAAAATCCCAACATGGCTATTGCAAAACTGCTTATTACAAACAATCTAAAACATTGCAAATATAAATAAGAATACAACCAAATATACCCAAATTGGATCAACAAAACATTATTTAACTAAGTATAATATCCTAATTCGACTAGGATACTAAAACCTATTAATCATATCCTAATGCTTTCTTCTTATGGTCCGCCATCACAAATCTTTTGAAAACTTCATGCAATCTGCGATCTGTTAATAAACTTGAGCTTACTAATTAAAGATTCAGAACTATCCCGAAATATGAGAAATTACCATTAATATCTAGAAGAGGCTTCAAACAAACTCAATCTAACAATGTTCAGAGCCACAATGGAAGCTCAATAACTGCTCCCGTCTCTCAGGATTCTTGTGACAAGCATAGAATGTGAACTTCTCCAAAATAACCGAATGTTTGAGTAGATACCTTATAAATGTGAACTCTTCTTGTGTTACAGATATTTCATCTTCTACTATGATTTCTTTCATCTTAAAGCGCAGACAAACCGGTGGTTCCACTGGTAGATTCAGATCTACGATGACAGGTCGACACCACTAACCATAAAAAAAAGAAAACCAGTAAGTAAATTCCTATCAACAGTGACACCTATCAAGTCTCAACTCTTGAGATCACACAAATTAGTTTCAATATCCAAAAGTGATAGCAATTGAGTCTATATAGGAAAAAAATACATTAATAAAATATTAAATTTTGCAACAGAAGGAGAGTTTTTAATGAGTGTTTTGAGAATGATTATATAGTATATGATACGAATATAAAATGGATTGTGGTATCCTAACACTATAATAATCATATAACTTAACGTTCTAATGTTTGTCACATCTGGATTGTTCATTGAACTAAACATATGACAACCATAGAAGTCATTATTATGCACAAATTATACAATAATGAGTAGAGATTGCTTTGAGAAGTCTCCATAATTAGATCATGATAAGGAGGAAAATTGTATACCATACAAGTAGCTAATCCTTTTTGTTAGAACTAGTACGAGACTGATTATTTGTCCCCAAAGCATGGTCGCAAGTATAAGGAAATTAGTTTGTTAAAGCTAATCCAAACACCCGAGAAGTCCAACTGAAGGGAAAGTATAAAGAGTCAAATATGTCCTCAACATCGACAAATTCTTGTTCTTGGTATTGGACTTCTAAGAAAAGTTCAAGTCACACATAAACTTACATAGAAAAAGGTAATATGCTCCAGATTAGGCATGTTGTTTAACCAAACCGGCAGAAAATCGAATCCCCAACCAATCACAAGTCTGACTAAGTAAGGGAATATGGGCATATTTAAACGATGTACATGGTCCAGAACCTGCATAAGCCAAACAAAATCTTACGTAATTAGTTAAGTCAAGAGGTTCTTCAGTCGTTTCATGTTTGGTTGAACCTTGACAATAGCATAATAGGATATTACAGAATTGATCATATAACTTAGACACGCAACTTATGTTGACATAATTAACATGTGCAATTAAACTAATCATTTTACATGGAATCAAGACTTAATTAACATGGATAAGAAAACATACGCTTGTTGAGCGAGGAGTGAACTTCAATATTTTGGTAGACGAGAGGAATGGAAGAAGTTGAGAAATGACTCCAGAACTATGGAGAATGTCCGCTTCAACAAGAGACAACGGCTTCGTCAAAGAGCAGTGATTGGTCAAATAATCATGAATGTAAATGTATTCAAGTTTAGGAGCATTAATCACAACCTTATAATCCGTGATTTGATGATAAAAGGATAAACTTAGTCTCTTTAACGACAACGAAGAGATGTTAAAAACCTCCAACCTATCATCAAAATATGGTGTTCTCACCACATACAATTCTTCTAGAACCGGACAAATTCGCAACTGACTCACAACTCAGATACTTAATAGATAACAAACTAAGTTTCTTCAAACACGGAAAAATCAACTTATCATTAGGCACATCTAACACGAACCTGCCATCCAAAATTAACTCAACAAGTGAATCCCAAGTCTTAAACAAATCCCAACAATACTTAATTACCTTATTCCTATCTCCTAAAAACTCAGGAAACCTAAGCTCCAGTTCTCGAACACGAGCCTTAAACCGAACAAGGGTACAAAGTATTATCACAAAAACAATCATAATCACATTTATTTCCACTTCCACCCTTAATTAACAGCTTTTCAATGGGCATATTGCCACAAATAGCTAACGTTTGATCAACGAAAACATGAAAGTTTTTAACTTGCTCCAATGATGAATACAATTTCATAAGGAAACAGATATTTGGAAGACATGCAAACAGGTTTTTCCATCTTTTTGATACAATGCGCGTTTGTTTTACATCATATGGAGAGAGTAAAGATAGGATATCTATAAGTAATAAGTCTGGTAAGTTGATTATCTTGTCTACATTGTTTGCAGATGAATCTGTTAGTGATTTTAGTATCATCAAACATTTTGTGTAATGGTGATTTACCCGAGACCAAATGGATTTCAAGTTACGTTATATTACGAGTTTGGAGGTGTGGAGTGCACGCTCGTATAAACTATTAACTTGATTTCAAGTATGATAATGGTAAAGGTTGTTGATGTATATCAAGGGTAAGGACCTTGAATGTTTTCTATAGTGACAGAAATCCATTCGTCACCATAGTGTTGAAATGGTTCAAAGATATGGCTGTCTCAACCCTAGTTACTAGATGCGGAATCTTATCATACCAAATCCCCTCCCCCTCACCTCCTTTTATAGAGATGAGGGAGAAGGTATAAACCGACTCCAACAAGGAATCCTAAGTCAATGTGATCATTAATGGAAACTTAATAATAAAAATCATTCAATACCTTATTAGATGACAACAAAATTGTGAATTTGTGATAGGTTTGTTCTTGAGACTTATGTGAATTGCAGTAACATCTTTTTGTGTGTGAAAGTCGGATCAATTACGTGAGTTGGGAGGGTCCGACTTATGAATTTTCTGGAATAATAAATTTTTGGGCTATGAGAATATGGGCTTACAGGGCTAGTTGGGGGAGGCCTAGCACCCACTAGCCACCCCATCTCCTCCGCCCCTGCACCTGGGGATCTTATTTTTTAAGGTTCTAACTCATATTTGAGGGAGATGAGATTTTGGGTATGGTAAGAGTGGGATAAAAATGAAAAGTTGGGTTATATGGTTTTTAGTGGGGTGGGTGGTTAAATGAGTGTATTAGAAAAGACAAAAATACCCTTCCAACTATTAGACTTAACGGAAAAAGTTAACACCCATTCAAGATAGGGACCACCGGGGTTATAACTTTCAATATTAGAGACGAGTGGTGTACTTAAAATCGAATAGGAACTAAACGTGTTATTTGGTATAAACCATAGGGACGAAACGTGTAATTTTTTGTAGTTATTAAAAAACATGAAAACTTATAAATTTACACTTATCTCATATTATTTATTTAAAATTCAATCACTAAAATTTTATTAATTACCTCCTAGTTTTTTAAGTTTTTATTTTCACAAATTTCACACATATATTTTTATGTGTTTTTTTTCTCCACCAAATTAGATTCAATTTTGACTTTTTTTAACCATTCAGATCACACATTTTTGCCTACGTGTCAAAATCAAACGTTCTGATTAGTCTATGCTTTTCTATAAGATCAAATCTTATAGAAAACTCCGAAATAATGTAATTCTTTCTTTATATAAAAGATATTTTGAGGATATCTATACTATATGTAAGTTTGGATGTGTTTTTTTACTTGAATCTTGAATTTTTTTAAATTGTTAACAAAATTAACCACCAAATTAATAGTTTAAATACTATTTAATCCTCAAATCCTTAAATATTTATCATTTTTTCCTTTATAACATACAAACTTATAAAATTTTCTTCTCGCAGTCACTACAAATTTAACCTGAAGTGTTGCATTAAGGGTCACACTAATACCAAAAGTTTGCATGTATAATTATTCGTTGTTATACATCGTGCTTTGCACAAATATTCGGCTAGTTTAATTTAAATCATTATAATTATAATTATAAATCTATACAATTAGTAGGAAAACCGGCCCGCAACTCGCCGGGTCGACCCGACCCGGAAATCACCCTCACACAACCTGCCCCTTTATCCGACCCGAAACCGCCCGCCCGAACCGAAAACCCGCCCACAACCCACCGATATTACGAAATAGCCCATCGGGTATTTACGAAATAGCCCCTCGCACTATGTGTCAAATTACGAAAACTACCGTCACTTTAAAAGAATTTACAAAATACCCCCTCCCCCCACTAACGACTATCAAGTAACGACCGATTAATTTTTTTTAACAATTTACGAAAATAGTCTTTGGGGTTGGTCGTTACATAACGAACGTTAAGTAACGACTGTTAACTTATTTTTGTAGCAATTTACAAAAATAGCCCTTAGGGTTGTCGGTCCGTTGCAGCGTTAGTCCCTCGTGCCCTGCGGTGGAGTGCGGGTAACCCACCTCGTTTTATACATAAACTTGATCTAAAAAAACTGATAGCTTATTTGTTTGTTTGAATATTATTTTACTTTTTACAAAACAAAGAAATATAAAAGCTCTTCCATAGAATAAATATTGTGATAACTGTTTTCATGGTTTGTCCAAATCGCAAGACGTGGCCCTTAAGTAACTTATAAGCACGTCCAACCATATATAAACCCTTTAAACCCTACCCTTTTTTTACGTTTCTTGAAACAAAGTATGATAAGATCAGGCAAAGATTCATCTGCAAACAATGTAGACAAGATAAGCAACTTACCAGACTCATTACTTATAGATATCCTATCTTTACTCTCTCCATATGATGTAAAACAAACGCGCATTGTATCAAAAAGATGGAAAAACCTGTTTGCGTGTCTTCCAAATATTCGTTTCCTTATGAAATCGTATTCATCATTGGAGCAAGTTAAAAACTTTCATGTTTTCGTTGATCAAACGTTAGCTATTCGTGACAATATGCCCATTGAAAAGCTGTTAATTAAGGGTGGAAGTGGAAATAAATGTGATTATGATTGTTTTTGTGATATACTTTGTACCCTTGTTCGGTTTAAGGCTCGTGTTCGAGAACTGGAGCTTAGGTTTCCTGAGTTTTCGGGAGATAGGAATAAGGTAATTAAGTATTGTTGGGATTTGTTTAAGACTTGGGATTCACTTGTTGAGTTAATTTTGGATGGCAGGTTCGTGTTAGATGTGCCTAATGATAAGTTGATTTTTCCGTGTTTGAAGAAACTTAGTTTGTTATCTATTAAGTATCTGAGTTGTGAGTCAGTTGCGTGTTGGGATTTAACATCTAGGTAACCAAGTAACTACGAGTACGCAGCGGATTGGATCTAGTAATAGCATATGGTTAACACGTACATGAAAAGTAAATATAAAACGTACCTCTCAGCAATTCGATCTTGAAAATAAATAAGTAAATATAAAACGTAACTCTCAGCAATTGCTCACACAATCACGTCAACCGAACACGTTAAGTTGTCTAGACTTAACTTCACGAACAAAGCAACAATTGTACCTTCTTGGATCAAAACCCTAATCAAACAAACCTTTGTGATCTTGAACCAATTAAACCGGATTAAGGTTTATAATAAACCCTAATTAACCGAATATCCTTAAACCGAATTAAAGAACCCGAAAATCCAAATTGGGGTTCAACCGAATTCAGTTGAGGTGTAGAACCGAAACCCTTAACAACCCTAGAGAGGGGCTAGACGATTTCGGTGAGGGGGGGAGGAGGAAAGGTTTTTGGAATGAGCAAATTATGAAGTAGGTTATGGGTGTTTATATAGGCACCCAAACCCTAATTCTAGAAAACCTTCATGGGCCTCCTTAAATGCTAATTGAACACAAAACCCATCTAGAACCTCCCATAGGGGCCGGCCACTTTGGTGTCCCCCTTGGAGTTCGGGTTTGTCCAATTTAGTCCCTCGGTTTATATTTGTAAAGTATTAAACGCATTCTCCGTGTATTAACGTGTGTGCCCCTAATAGGCTCACATATTCGTAATGTACAAATGCTAGTCGACTACCATAATCCAACAATCAGTTGCATTAAGATACTTACAAAACAGAAAGTTAAATGGAACACCTCATGATAATGACTTCTTTCTTTCAATCGACACACTCGACGCAGAAGTACAAAATATTGGTTTACATTTTCCGTCTACTCATCCTTTTTAGTGACTTGCGCGGTTCTAGGTAATTCGCTTTTAGATGGGTGGTTATCGTTGTTGTTGATGTCGAAGCTAAGGATGAGTGCATTTTCAAGCGCATATACAGATTCTCACTTAATGCATATACAAATGTTCAAGCGCATTTTCGAACCTGTTAAACCCATTTCATATTAACCAAATAACTGAACTTTACCCATTTACAGTAAAGTATAACTATCTGTGAGTCAAATGATGAGGGTGAGAGGGTCTGAGAGAAGCATATATAAACTATATGACTCTTTTGATAATGAGTGTTTGCATGTGTAAAAAGAGCATTAGAGTTGAAAAAAACAACACAACAACAGTAGCTATAATGTTAAGAACTTGCTTACTTGCACCAAGGTACACTTATGGCGTTACTATATGACTCTTTTGATAACAAATAGGTACATAAAAACATTATTCATCTACACTTATGGCACCAAGGTACACCTATGCTGAGATTAGCAACAGTGGGTTACAGGATGAACTTGCTTATAAACCATAAGAATAGCAGTGCTTTTCTTTTGCCAATGTTTTATAAGCTCACCTTTTGCGGCTTATTTTGAAACTTCTAGGCTAATATAAGCTCATTATGTCATTATACCTTATATAAAGTTTCAAAATAAGCCACAAAAAGTGAGGTTATGAAATATAAGCCGCTGAAAACCAAATAAGCCATAAGTCAGCTGTTTAAGCTGAAACAAACACCCCTACTTTTAACAAAGCTTTAACAGATAATATTCATCATCTCATAAGAACGTATATTCCAAAAACAAACACTATAAAAAGCATACAGTTAGTAAGTTAGTTACCTGAGAAGCTTATTAAGTCTGTCAATAGCGCCATCAATCGTGTATCCATTAGTCGTTGCCATAACTTCAACTACCTGTAATAACCTGTTTTGTCACGTTACCCAACGCGTGTGAGTTGAACCTTTGGGAATGGCGTTCGTCGTATTGATAATTGCAGGAGCAAATGATCTCATTTCACTCACTGAAGTAACAAACCCCTGAAAACATATCAACAAAAATTAGTAAAAATATATACAAAATAGCAATCAAATGAAGTAACACAGCACATGTTAGATTAAGCAGGCCGGTATGGCTCATACACAAATGAAATGAATATATTTGTTCCTTACACATGTTGCACTGGCGACCATGATTTTCTTCCTCGTAAAAATTATCTTCATCTCTATCTTCCTCGTCCTCTTCCTCTTCGATGTTCCCACTTTTGCGGTTCGGGTTTAGATACGCAAGGCTGAGCGGATGATCGTGAGTAAAGTGCTTTAGCTCCTCCATTGCAACTACAATGATGTAACAAATGTGTTTAGTTAATTAAGTTAAAGAGATAAATATATATTGTCACACCCCGTAAATTTCAGGTCAATATTTTAAACTTTTCCGATTATTAGTTTTGACTTTTATACGTTACGTTTGAATCTGGCAGTTTACCGGGAAGTTAACCCGCGTAAAACTAAAAAACTTCATTGGACGCGTTTCGACTTCGGATTTTGATTAGTTTAGACATTATATGAGTTATTTTATCATTTCTAAGTGTTTTGTAGTTTACGATCACTTCCGATATTTATTTTTACGTTTTAACGTTTAATTTGTGTTTTTCGCGTTTTTGACCTAACGGAACCCCAGAAACCCAAAATCTTTTTGTGTAAACTTTAGTTATCTTTAGTTTATCGTTCAATTGTATTCGTAAATCAAAAAATCGTACATATCCCCCCCCTATTAATTTCGGAACGCCTAAAACCAAAAACAAATAAAACCCATAAGCTTTGAAATTAATTAAATGGCATCTTATTTGAAAAAAGCCACCTATGTATGCATGTAAGATGATAAAGTGGCATATCAAGTCCCCTTCATGCACAAAGGCGGGAGCGGGCGCGAGGGGGAGAGAGGGTGAACTTATGCATGTGATGCTGATCACATTTACATCATTTGGACCAAGAACCATGACCAAGAACTTGTTCTAGCTAGAACCTTGATCCCAAAATTGAACCCTTAGTCCCATGAGGTTTGTTTCGGCCAAGCACGGGTGCACACAAACCCTTGTGATGTTGGTCAACTTTTTACTACAAACCCATTAAACCCTAGAGGCCCGGGGGGGGCGCGCGGGCCTTGTCCTATATATACCGTTGTTATAACAACACATTAAGGTCATTAATTCCTTTCCATAGCTCCACCAAATAAAAATTCATCTCTCTTCCCCTCTCTCTATCTCACGGCAACAAACACCTTTAATAGGGTTTTTCTATATCTTTGATTTCTAGCAATATTCACTCATTCCAAATATCATTTCTAAGGTTAAATAAGGTGGTTTTTCAAGTATTATTTGTTGATTTTCAGGGGTTTTCCCTTTCTCAAGATCTAAAGTTAGGGTTTCTAATTTTATAAGTGATTTTTTCCAAGATCTATGGATTTTTGGGGTTACAGAATATTGTGTTGGGGTTGTATTCGTGATCTTCATTCTTGTAAGCATTTCATGATCTTTCATTTGATACTTTTCCATTCCACTCTTATGTCTCCTTGATCATGCTAAGAAACCATTTGTTTGTGGCTCTTTTATAATAAAAATATAAATGAAATAATATCTTGTTATCTTTTAAAAAAAATAGAAGTAATATTTAATGACTTTCGACTTTGGTGAGGTGAGTTGAAAATTGAGTTAGTAACAAAAGAAATGAAGGATTAATGGTTAAAGTTTTAGGGTGGTTTTGATGGTGGACTAGTTTGTGAATGGAGAGTTAGGCTAGACTAGGCATCGATTGTGGAAGTTTGGTATAATTTTTTGGAATCGTTTGTGAAAAAGTGTAAGTTGCTTATCCGAAATGGTTTTGAGGTTTTTGGCAACTTAGTGAATGTATTCATTAGGCGTAAAAGTAGTTTTTTTGGAAAGATCGTTTCGAGAGAATACATTTTCATTATATCGTAAACTTCAAAATGGACTTAAAACGGCCAAGTTTATTGCCAAACTGAACCTTGAAACATTATTTGACAAAACTATTTATTTTTGAAATAGTTTGTTGTTTTGAATATAAAATGAGGTTTTTTGACACTTTCATACATTTTTGGACTTTCAAACATTGGTGAAACATATAAAAACATTAGGTGGGAATAAATGTAGAAACATTTGACATGTCATAAAATAAGTAAATGAATGTAATTTTTACGGGATTGATAAATGATGTAGGATTTCCAAAAATAGAAACTTTTTATTAGTTTAGAGTCGAAACGGACAAGGAAGTTTAAAGCGATTAAGACTAAGTTAGTGCTTTTGAAAAAAAGGAAACTTAACAAATATAGGGGACTGTATTAACGTCTTGTAAACAAATTCTTTTCTAAAAAGGAGAACTATCTATAAATGGTAACTCTTTGAAAAATGTCAGGGATTCAAACGAAGAACGTTATAATTTCACTAAGTCGTTATTTTATAAATAAAACCAAAACACAAACACACAATGATGTCCTTTTCTATATTAAACTGTTTCGTGCTATATTTATAATGCTTTTTGTTTCCCTAAGAGGCTTATTTATCTGGGCGCGGCTAGATTTCCTATATCATCTGTATTTTACTTGATTTTTACCTGTTCGCTAGGTCAACTTGCTAAGGTGAGTTTCATAGCCCCTACTTTTATTTACTACTTTGCTTTTACATTTTCCAGTGATAAACATTCTTTGCTTTTAATTTTAAACATGGACACAAATGCCTTTAAAAAACGTTTCCCAATCTGTTTACTTTAGCTTAAGTAAATGTTTGAAACTCGAATAATTTATGCCCTAGTTTATCATTAACCGTTAGTTACTTATGAATCAGTTTGGATTGGTAAGTGAGCGCGAGTGTTGTAAATAGATCAATATGGGACTAATCATCCCCGGGGTCCATTTAAGTAGCTCTACATGATCAACGGACGTATACCAAGTCCGAGTGATACGTGAACGCGCCATGTAGGCAACCCGACTGGGAAAGTTTATTTAGCAATTTTGCATGCTCCCATTACATTTAGCCCTTGGTATCATGAGCTTAGAGCAACGAAAAAGCCATTTTAATGTGATATTGTATCTGTTTATAATATGTCACAAGCGTTTTGCAAATTTAATGTACACTCTTACATCAAATTCAAACCTATTGAATCACCAACTTTTATGTTTGACAGATTAGCAAGTTTTTTCTCAGGTGCTTAGCTATGGGAAGTTTTTGCTTGCTTTAAGGTGGTTGCCATGGCTTTAGCCGATATCCCAAGACTTTATTAAAAATTCTATGTTTTCACAATCCGTTGCCAATTTTATTAGAGAAGACCAGAGGTTTTATTCGCTTCCGCATATTATCTATGAACCTATGTAAAACTTTAACTATTTTATTTAATGCAACGATGTTGGATTTCTAAACGTACCCTTAGAGGTCGTTCTTTGTATCTTGTGTGATGTATATTATGACATCACGCCCCCGGACACGTGTTTTCCGTCCAGGCCCCGTTTGGGGGTGTGACATTTATCCAGGAGTATATTCACATCTTATTGATACCTATCATACAACCATAGAAGGGCTCAAAAAATTAGAGGTGTTACACGGACCAGAAGAAAAGGAAATTGCTAGTTCAGTGTGTATGACCAAATGTGTTTAGACTGATATATGACCAAAACCAAACACCCATATGATATATGACCAAAACAGTCCAAGCATCCTTAAAACATATAGACTAAACTAACGATTAGAGGTGTTACACGGACTATAATGCATATAGAAACAAAGACGGGTAAGGGTGCGTTTGTTTTGTACCTTTAATCAGAAAGATTTAAAGCCCAGATCATCATAAGCAAATAGCATATTTTTGCGATCTTATCTCGCATAATCGTATTTCTGCAAATACACAATTACCTTTATTAGTTCCAGAATGATAAAGAAACTCGTAAATAAAGTAACCGAAACAATATTCTAATGATACGCTGTTTCAAAAGAGCTCTACGCTGGGCTTTCAGACGCGCCGTGCACGTGTAACACACCTCCACACGACAACAAAGGCCAGTGTGTTACACGTCGCGTCGGCGTACTTTTAAAGAAGTTTTTATGTCCATTTTTTGGGTCACGACCAATGAAAATTATTGCATCCAATATTTTACTTTTTTACGATAATAATCTGAAATATTGCACTAATAAGTAGCGTAACTGCGTCAAAATTCTAATTTTGGAAACATACTCTTTTACCGTTGGGAGGTTCAGGCCAAGAAAGGTTCATGTCAAATTTCAAGACACTGCTTGAAAAAGTGAGTAGTTTTACCTGTATTGTAGTCCCTTGTTCGTATGTGAATAGGCTTCTTGCGGTTCTCGTCAGC
This sequence comes from Tanacetum coccineum, assembly GCA_026074375.1. NCBI lineage: Eukaryota > Viridiplantae > Streptophyta > Magnoliopsida > Asterales > Asteraceae > Tanacetum > Tanacetum coccineum. The sequence goes on along the minus strand of BQNB010020687.1, from coordinate 37,963 downwards.
AAAGACAACAGTTAGCCGCCGGACTAAAGAACCTGACCATCCGCCTCATATTTTGCTTCTGCGGCATCAGCAGGTTCTACAAACCGAATAGAAGCAAACCCTCTTGGCTTCCTGCAAAAAATACATATAGTTAATAAAATAAAAAAGTAAATTTTGACCTGGATATTTGTTTCACGCACCAGTTTATTTCTAAAATATTTTCATGCGGCCCGAAACCCCTAATCTGAGAATTTAAAATATTTGCCACAACTAGAAGAGGTTCCGTGCACATCCGATGATGTTCTCGAACAACATTAAGCGGGAAAAGAAAAATTAAAACGAAGGTGCGAAAAATACCAGTAAAGAAACACCCAATGAATTCCGCAAACCTTTTGGGACTGCCGTTGATTCTATGAGTTTTCAAAGTTCTGACTCACTTCAATGCTAGCAACAACATCATTATGTGTATAATAAGTGACAAACCGTGGCCTCACATTGCGTCCAGCATACTGAAAATGCATTTGTAAGGAAAGTTAATGGTGGTTTTAAGAATAGTTTGGGTGGGAGTTGAATAAAGAAGACATACAGAATCAAATGAATGTTGATAATACCTTATCAACTGTAGTGTTATGCCTACAAACAACAGTTCAGTTCCAGTATCACCTCTTGTCGAGAATTTCAGACCTTGTTTGGTAACATAGATCGCAACTGCAACGAAACAGCCTTTCATACCACGTATTTGCAGAAACAAACAAATGAAAAGAAGAAATTAAGGAACACAAACCTCCTGAAACTGCCTCTACTCAATTGCCCACCCATACGAAGTGTTCCTTATTTTTCCTCGCTAATAGCCAATGGAATAGATTCAGCCTATAATCGGTAACACTAAACTCATATCAGCTTAAGTAATCGGTTAAGTTGCTAATGTCCAAGTTAATAGTTATTTCTAATCAACGTATTAAACTATATATTAGAGAACAGTACATGAATTCTCTGTAGTCAAGGAAAGGAGTAGGGAATCATTTTTTATAAAAGTAATTTATCAAGCTTTGTTTGTATGAAAGAACAAATATCATGTTTAACATTCAAAATCAACCAACTTTTTAATAACAACACCATTCTAACTGTATTTGCAAACCCAAATAAAACATTCAACATAAACCCACCATCAAGAAAAAATAACTTTCAGGCAATAAAAACCATTTTTTAAAAATGTTATACGCGTTAAAACAAATTCTCACATATGTAGCAATGAATCCTATCCTCAGGCTTACACAAATTAGTGCAGAAAAAAAAACCCAAAAACATTATAAAGTAAAATTAAAATCTTATACACTTAATGAATCACATCTTGAACCTTAAACAAATTAATACCACCCATAATCTTTAACAAAAACATACCTTTAATTCTCCTACTCTTAATGGTGAACCTCGTTCCAAGATAATGTAACTCAAATGCGTGCGACCGACGGTGGTGCGTGGCGATGTTAAGGTTTTTGGTTGGCGTTTGATCAGGTAGATTTTAATGGATTTGTATGCACGATGACGGTGGGGTTGCGATGGCGTTGGTGCGAGCCGGTCATTTTTTTCGGATCTGTGGTGTGTGTGTTTTTTCATGAGGTTCAAGAGACAGAGAGAGATATGAATATGGTTTGATGATTAAGCGGAAGGGAGAAGATTGGGCAACACATGTAAGATGGAGGGAGCATTAAGCCTACCCGGGTTGTCATTAAGTAAAATCACGGGTGGAGCCGGGTGGTGCAATTAATGCCAGGGCCGTCTCGTGGATTTAGGGGGCCCTGTGTCATATTACGTGAAAGGCCCTTTAACAATATCTGCTACAAAATCAATAACCTTACCTAGTTACGCACATTAGATTCTATAATCTTGTCAATAGTAATGTCTGTACTTTTTTCATTCAATTTCTAACAAAACTTATGTTTTTAATGTAATCGATTGAATTTCACAAAACTTAAAAAAAATTCTTTAACTCTCATATGCCATGTCACGGTGTAGTATTTTTTTTATTGCATGTGATTGATTTTTTTGAAACATAGTTATAGCAAATATATTTTTTATATATTACATGATGATAATCTATTAAGATAACTTTTTTATATCAAAATTACAATCTTGTAAATAGATGTTTTATATGTAGGTTGTTATAGGTTGTGACTATACTATAAAATAAAGTTAAACAAAATACTATTGACTCATTGCTTAATTGATAAATTGTAAATTACAGGGGTTAAATAAGAAATATAGCAGAAAAAGACAAAATTTCTAAAATATGTTTCATCTTCTTTGTTGGACCTGCATATTTACTCCATTAAAAACCACTTTTGAGCTCCATTTCACTGCTGTGACTTAAATCACTAAACTGTAAAATTGTAAAACGTATTAATTCCATCATAAAACATCATTTTCTTGGATAAAAAAGTTCAAAAGTGAGTTTAGACTAAAATTATTGATTTAGAATTTAGGGCCCTAAGAAAATAGAGGCCTTATGCCATTGCACACCCCGCACATGCTAAAATCCGGCCATGATTAATGCTTATACCCGGGTGTTCCTGCTAATTGTATGGTTTTATAATTTGTGTTTTATACTGTGAGATAGTGTTGTCGTTCTGAAATATTAACCACGAATAATGTCTTGAAAAATTAACATAACATAAATATTTTTTATAAACATAAATATCCTTACACATACAAAAGTTACAACGTTTGTATTTAAAAAAGAACATTTATATCAAATATCGAATATGATGAGAAAACATTAAGAAAAGAGATCCTCTAAAGTTCATATGAACTTTACCGGTAAAGTTCTCTCACAAACACAATATTGAGGCCTACTGAGGGACCCGATTTACTTTATTTTTGTGAGAAAACTTTACCGATAAAGTTCACATGAATTTTAAAGAATCTCTATCCAAACATTAAATACTGTGAAGAGTAAGATTTCAAAATGCTACAACTTTTATAATATTTTAGCAGGAATATTTAGTTATATACTTGCATATCAAATCACATCTATCAATCAAATGTGTAAAAGAAAAATATCAAGAGTTCCAATAGACTTGATCGCCTCTCACTTAGGGGTGTTAATTCAAGTCGGATTCAGGTTGACGGGTTTGAATTGACAGGTTAGAAAACCGCAACTTGAACTGACACATTTAAATAATCGGGTCATGTATGTCAACCCTAACATGTTTACACATAACCCGAACCTGGCCCATATATATATATATATATATATATATATTAGCAATAATGTAAAGAAATAATGTAAGGTCTGTAGGCCATGTGGGCCATAGTGCGTTAGGTGGTGTTTAGCGTAAGCAATGACGTAAATAAATAATAATGAAGTGACCCGTGTCGGGCATCCAATAGGTACGTTGCTGTAGATGCCACTATAGCATCTACTTTATTGTATTATAAATAGAGGCCTTGCCTCAGTAATGAA
>BQNB010020687.1:0-32657 GCA_026074375.1 Tanacetum coccineum | reverse complement strand
AGTGTTGGGCCGAGATAATGGACTTGGCTGGGAATTCTTTAACAAGTTGAACTTGGCTTTAATAAGTATGGGTCGGTCCGACCTATATAAATGGTGTCGGGCCGGCCCAATAAAAGATGAAAGCACTGTCGGACTTAAAATCTCATGCTCTTTCCAATGGCATGCTCGGGAAATTTTACCGACTTCGTTTTGACCTTGAAAAACGCAAAAACGTCTTTAAATATTATCCGAAAGTCGTTGTTTTTGCTTCGTTTTCAACCTTTAGTACCTGTAAGACATAACAACACAAAACAAACATATTTGCAATACAATTAAGAATATTTTAATGTTATTAGTCCGTTTATTAGTGTTTTTCTGATGGTAAAAGTATAAAATGATGGGTGTTTAAGCTACACATCAAATTTCCAATAAAAAGGACAAATGTGTAGTTTTCTAGTCCTGTCATCTACACCGTGATTGCAATTTTGACATATAATCAATACATTTTATTTTTATGCTTTGCATATTTCTTCCTCACAACTTAGGTTTAGCTTGTCATTGTTCATCTGGGTTTTGTTATTTAAGGGTAAATGAAGTCAAAATAACTACAGACATAAATTAAGTCACCCACAACCAACAATATTAACTCTTCTGCAAAAATTCACTTCATCAAAAGTTCACTAGATATTGGAGATAATGTCACATAAGCAAAGCACACATGCTCGAGAAACCTATGTACCACCACATAAAGTCCTTACTAACGACAACCTTTTAACTGAAATCTTAATCCGATTACCTATTCTTTATATTCATCTTTTTACAACTGTATCTAAATAATGGCTAAGAATTCTTACATCCCCTGATTTTAACCGTAAACGCAGCCATATTTGAAACCTAGATCCTCTTGCTGGTATTTTTTTTAATCACGTTACATCTTCATTTCCTTGTGTGTTTGTCTCGTTAGATCCTAGAATTAAGTTAAGAAAATACACTTACGACAAGTCATTCACTCTTAGTTTCACCAAGGAAGTTGCTAATATTAACATCTTGCAGTCTTGCAATGGTTTGCTTCTGTGTACCGGTTGGGGGGTCATTTTGATTACGTATATAATCCATCCACTAATCTGGTTAAAATGCTTCCGAAACCAGATTACGCACAAGATGATTCAAATTTTTATGGATGTGCTGGATTGAGATTGGCGTTTGACCCTACAAAATGACCTGACTACAAAGTGGTGCGTGCTTGAAGCAACTCTTGTGAGATTGTTATACAAATTTACTCTTTAGAGACATGCAATTAGAGCCTGTGTAGGGAGCGGTTTACGTACTTCTTTTTTTGTACATTTTGATAGTGCAATCTAAGGGAATGATGCCTTACATTGGCTAGAAACTGAGAATGGGCAGCTTATGCATTACAAGTTAAATATTAAAGACCATGAGCATCCAATTATAACAACCATACAAATCCCTCAAGGCTTACAACAGGGAAGAAACTTCTTCGAGTATTATGGCAATATGCTTCCAATGATAATAGGCATACAAATACCTCACATGTTGCATCTGGAAGGAAAATTGTTTGAGTCGCGTGAGTGTTTGGTTCTTGTTCGTCGAGATTATATTGGATCTAGCGAGTTTACTATCTACGAGATGACGAAAGGGTGTTATGTGTGGTCGATTAAGTACATTGTTGATACTGATGACTTTATGACTTCACTTCCTGAAGGATGGTCAATTCGGTACATTGTTTAGAGCCTTGTTTTAGGAGAAAGGGAAGGGGATTCTTTTTTAGTGATGAACTTATCTGTAAAGGTTGTACAATTAATAACATCAAATAGTTAATAATTTTTAGTATCAAAATCCCTATCAAAATGCTTGTAATTATTGTATAAATGCCTGGAAATGATTCTTAATCACTTAATATTTTGTTTACAGGAAGAACACGAGCATTGGAGCAAAAGACGCAGGATCTGAACGTGGAATTCAAGCAAATGAAGGATCTGAAGGCTAGTTACGGCGTAACCTCCCCGCAGGAGTTACGCCGTAACCAAGATTAAAGAAGGAACTAGTTAGCACCACAGTTACGGCGTAATTACTTTTTTACCATTACGCTGTACCATACCACTTCAAAAAAGGATGACGTATCCTAGTTATAATTACGGCGTAACCATGGCGTTACGATTACACCATAACACAATTTAAGCCTGCATAATGGAAGTCTACATCAGCATGATTATGCCGTAACCCACTACATTAGTTACAGCGTAACCAACACGAAACTTATAAATAGAGCCCTCATTCAGCACATTCGACATTAACCCTTCTGCCACAGTATCAAGGGGCGAACCAAGCTTCCATAGGTTAAAGAATTCCACTAGAAGTCCAAGGGAGAAGTCACTTCACTTAATTTTGTATTTAATCATTCATAAACGCATACTGTAAGACTAATGATGATTCAATCTATGATTTGTTTCATTTACTCTTGCTGTATTGTTACCATGAGTGGCTAAGCACTTCTAGTGCTGGCCTAGTTATGAATTTACTGCTGTTATGTTGAATGTTTCCTGTTTAATTATTGCTTTATTAGATATCGTTATAATCTGTCATTGATCCCTGAGTTTTGGTAGTGTTGAGGGTAGTTTAGATCATGTTAGTTTTGTTATTAGGCGTACTTGTTGAACATGGGGTTAACTGGGTACTAAGGTAGGTTGGCATCTATCCCTAGTGCAGGAATTAATCAATTTACCGCCTCTATCACATTAAACACTTAAAAAGCACAGAAACTCTTCTGGAGAGGGTTTATAATCTATCTAGGTTATGGATGGGTCATTAGGATAGTTAGGGTTTAATCACTACAACTTGGATGCCCTACCGTTGTGACTTGCAAGGGGTTCGGGATCGCAAAAAAGTATAAGGCAGTCCTCAAATGCCAATTCGGGTGGGTTGATATTAAAACCACTAATAAAATAATACTTAGACATTGCACAAGAAATACATATCATAACCTTAACAATGAAATAACTAGGCTAGCTCGCTTTTCTACCTAATCACTTCTATCTCATTTACTTTTCGCAATTTATTTTCTTGTTAAGATTTCAATCAATTCAAAACCATTTTCAAAAAGTGACATAATCAAATTAAAACTATTTAAACTAAGCTCTTGGGACGACCTCGGATTTACCAAGTCCTTCACTACATACGACCGGGTTCTCTGCCCGTTAGTGCGTTATTGATCATAGGTGAAACGAGTTTTATAAATTTAAAACTTGGTAAATAATTTTAAAAGAAAATACGCATCAAGTTTTTGGCGTCGTTACCGAGGAGCTAAAATTAGTTATAGTTTAGTTTCTTGTATTTGTTTATTTTATTCTAGTACTAATTTCTGTTAGTTTTTAAGGAAACATGATGGGTGAAGTAGACATCTAGACTCTCACCATAGAGCAATACATAATGTTGACTCAAGGAAACCAGGCATCAGGCATGGCTAAAGCTGAATTTGGAGGGATGATGGAAAAAGACATCGAGGACATGACTATTGCCGAGTACATAGAGTATGAAGCAAAGATGGAAAGGCAGTCCTGGAGGAATGCTCGATCCTATTTTCTAACAAAATATTAAAATACGGATATCAACTCTTTTCACCATGAAAAGCAAGGTTTTGGACTATCCGTATCACCTTGACGATTATAAGATCAATGCCTATTATGATTTACCGTCGTTACTCCATTGCTTCAAACCTGTCCAACCACATACCAAAGATAGGTATAAGCCCCTTGAAGAAGACATTGATTACATATCAGACGACGTATGAGAAATAGGAGAACGGAGGATGATTAATCACACGGATGACGATAAACCCTTTACACCTAACCTTAACCTGAAAATGGAGAATTAAGCTCTGACGAAGACCTAGATGACTGGTTAAAAACAGAGATGGAAAAACATATGTGTGGGCAAGACAAAGAGAACTAGGAAGACACACTAGTCTCCATTCTTAAATCGCTAGTTGGAGAATGAAAGGCGGTTTACACCAATAAGGGTGCACAAATAGAAACATCTTCAGATGGGACTAACGAAATCTAGGGGGTGTCTTTTATTGCGGATGATGACATTCAAAATAAAGAAGGGGTCATTTCAGGAGCCTTACCATGCCAGCTACTGCCTAAAGAATTGAACCCATGAAGTTTCACTCTTCCTTGCACCATTGGTAGTCTTAATTTGCATGTTATGGCAGATTTAGGAACTAGTGTTAATGTCATGCCTAAATCAATATTTAAACATTTTAAAGTAGCTAACCTTAAGGAAAATGACATGGTAGTCGAGATGGCTGATATGACGGAAAAATTCCCGTTAGGAATAGTAGAAAACATCCTAGTAAAAATCAATAAGTTCCTATTTCTTTTTGATTTCGTAATTATTGACAAGTTAGGGGAACCTAGTGAAACAATGATTCTGGGTAGGCCTTTTTTAGCAACCATACATGCTCATATTGACATTTTTAATAGAGAAATTTCATTAAGGATCGGAGAAGATAGAGTATTATTTGATATGGATGGAGGTGTATATCACTCTAAAATTCCTGTTGAAAAAGTTTACATGGTAAATTTTGTTCAAGAAGAAGAGTACTTTAATCCCCTCAAAATAAAAGATGCTGTATTTTCTTATAAATCCCCTACATGTTTACTATTTGAGCAATGCACTCGATCTTGTATTAATGAGAGCATAGACACCCTTGATTCAGTTGATAATATGCAAGAACTTGAAGTTAAACACGAGGATATAGTGCAAAATCCGAACTTTTAGTAAGAATAATATCAAGATGGCATGTGATGTAAATTGTTTGGGTGTTTATGATAATGAATGTGGAAAGGATTGCAGAATGTGGCCTACATGTAATTCTGATTTAAGCTTTTGCAGTGGATACGATGTTGTTTATGGAAAAGGGAAAAATGGAATGCTCGAATAATGAATGTGCTTTCGGGATCATAAGAGACAAAGTGTTGATGGAAATCGCATGATATTTATGACTTCCATAAGGTAGGATATGGGAATAAGTCCATTGATGATACAACTCGAGAAGGCGGACACTATGAAGGGTTGCACAGTAATAGCAATTTTAATGATAACGGCGTTTCACTTGAAGCAACAATGTACGAGAATCTGCAAGTTTCATCATGAGTATCCGACGCTCATATTTTCTCAAAAAGATTAGGATTGCCAAAAACCATAGAGGTCCTCATCAATGAGGTGTAATGAAAAACGAACATAGGGATAAAGTAGGCACATCTCTTACTTAATTCTTAAAGGAGATTACTTAACCCGTTTCATCAGGAAGACCAAATTTAAAATAAAAAACCTATTTCCTCAAATTCTCCCAACCGGTTAGCAAACCACGACCTAGGGACTATTCCTACGAAGAATTTGGTTAAGAATTAAATTAGGATATACGAATGACAGTATGTACCTTTAAGTCTGTACCACCCCCAAAATGTGTGCGAAGAATGTAACCAGGGGCATTACTTAATAAATACAAATCCAAAGATATAAGAGAAGACTCTAATGCGTCGTTTGAAAGTTAATCTCATTATTTAATTGATAAATTTAAAATAGTTATAAACTTTTTCATAAAGTTGCATTAAGATAAAGATGAAAAATGATACAACGAGATTGATAGTTTGAATGCAAGTAGAATCCATATGAAATCTTGAGAAGTTCTAGACTCAATGCACATCCAAGAACGTCATAGCAACATATTCACCTGTGAAATTACTTGCTTAAAAGTGTCAACATAAGTTGGTGAGTTAATAGGTTTATGTAAGTAAAAATTATTCTACCACAAGATTTTAAAAGTATGGATTGCATAGTATACCATATTCAAAAAAATGTAATTTAGATATATTATGTCATGACAACTGAAGCTAGACAAAGTATAGGTGCCTATCAATTTCATAGCAATTAACGTACTGAGAGTTGTCCCAAATGAATGCCAATCATTTCGCAATCAATGTAGTGATTCCAAGTGAATAATAGTGTTTTAATAAATATTTTAAATGTCCATCATTAACTCTTCATTAATAAAGGGCAAATGTGGAAAATTAATTTGTTGTTATTTGACCAAATTTTAAAAACGTTCCTTACTCATTATGACACATTAATTTTCATTGCACGTTGAATTTGTTGAGAAATATATAGTGACACACATATTCTTTACACAAATTATACTTTTGTAGTGGCACACTGAGTTCCATGATATGTGTATAGTGACACATAATTTTTTTACATATATAATGACACACTAAAATATTAACATATTGTAGTGACACAAAATTTCTTGGTAAATTTATAGGGACAAATTAAAATTTTAGTGACACACGATAAAATTTAGTACATTTGTAATGACACTTATAAAAATATTAAAAGTTAATTGACACACATAAAAAATTCAAAGATTATGTGATGCATTATTAATAATACATGACAAAGCTCAAAGACAAAATAACTAAATAGGAAAAAAAATGTGACGCAAATTAACAAAGTGAAACTTAAATTGGTGATTAAAGAGAATTAAATGATGAGTTAAAAGAAGAGTGGTCAAATACCTAGAACACCCTTACTAGTCAAATGTCATATTTTATATTTTTCACCCTTTTTATCCTTTTTACCTTAAAAACTTTTTATTTGATCCAATCTCTATATATATACAGTGAAGTGATATATTGAGAACTCATTTTAGGTGCAGAACTTTACAGAACTATTCTAGACCAATCAGAATTTAATAAATTGTTTTCTATTTATTTAATTCAATTTATTATCTAGGGATATTTTGGGTATTTTAGATAAACATAGTTTTTTGTCAAATTTGAAACTCCCTATAATAAATGACACGATAATTAATGATATTGATTGTAACTCCCTAAAATAAAAGATACCATTTATTCTTTCATAATTAATGATATTGATTGTATTCCCATATTTATTTTGTATTGATTGTACTCCTTAAAATAAATGATGCGATTTATTATCTGATAATAAATTATACCATTTATTCTTTGATAATAAATGACACGATTTACATACATGTTTTATAATAGTGGTTTCAATTAAAAAGTGTTTTTTTAAACATGTATGTACTTTAATTTAGATACATGTATGTTTTTTATGAAACATGTATGTTTTTTCATTTTAGAACATATTTGTTCTTTTTAATTATGAAACATGAATGGTTTATAATGAGATAAACATGTATGTTTTATTTGTGAAACATTTATGTTTTATTTGTGAAACATGTATGTTTTTTTATTTTGGAACATATTTGTTCTTTTTTTTGTATAAATCTCCATATTTTTTATAAATCTTCTTAAAATAAATGACATGATTTATTTTGTATTGATTATATATCTAGATTTAGATTACACTCTTGAAACTCCCTAAAATAAATTATACGATTTATTTTGAAACTCCCTAAAATAAATTATATTGATTGTTTCATTCTTTGGTAATAAATGATATTGATTGTTTCATTTTGAAACTTCCAAAAATAAATGATATTGATTGTTTCATTATTTGGGAAGTAGTTACGATTACACTTTTTTAATTATGTTTAATACCGATTATACCCTTATCTATACATTTCCAGCCAAATTTTAATTTCAATTATTTACATAAATGCCATCATGCATTAATGACCATTGATTAAATGATCTAATGGTCTAGAAAATATGCTTTAGAATTCGTTCTGTAAAGTCTTGCACATAAACGTGAGTTCTCAATATAACGTCGGCCCTTATATACATATATATATTTATAATATATATATATACCTATACATATAATATACATATATTTATACAATATATTATTATACAAAGTTAGGAAAATAAGAAGTTTTTTTTAAATAAGAAGGATAAGAAGTAACTATAACCGCATATCCGAGATGCACCGACTTAAATTAGATGCATCTCTATAATCTTAGATGCATTATAACGCATCATAATGTGTTTTCTAGCTTTTAATTAGATGCATATACGTATATTAGATGCATTTTATTTTTTCTCTTGTTTTTTGTTCCTCTGCATGTGCAACATCATATAAAAATTCAAATTTGCACCATTACGCATAAATTAGCGTCTTCGAAACTCACAATGGTGCATCTAACTGAATGAAAATGCAATAATGCAAGTCGTTGATCTCAAATGCTTTGCGTGCTGGTTTTAGTCACTTCTCACCACTTTTTATTTTAATTTACTTCTCACTGGATCCTTACTCTCTCTCTCTCTCTCTCTCTCTCTATATATATATATATATATATATATATATATATATATATATATTATGTTTCATCACATTGTAGTTATATGATTATATCTATAAAAACAACTTATTCTACCATATTAAAAAATAAAGAATATGATAATAGGTACCTTTTTTTTTTTTTTCAACAATTATACTCATATCCATTGAGACCCAAACCATGCATGTTAAAGATAAAAACTCGAATTTAGAACATTTGAAGATCATTGAAGTTGTATACAAGGAGGATACCATTGGTTGTTAGTCTCCTATTAAATAGTATTGACATATATGAAATGATCCTCTTTTTGAGTTTATATAGAAACCAGGAAAGAAGATCATAACTTACTAGAATTCATGGAATAGAATTGAACTTCAAGTGGTAGTTTATTAGTTGAATGATTGTTAAGGAATTACAAAGAGAATGAGAAAGTGTTTACAAATCAATGATAAGAAATGAACAAGACAAATTGATATTTAAACTACCACTTTAGGCGCCAAAGTTAGTTAGGGAATTAGTTGGAGTGTGTCATGTGCACCTCACGTGTCTAACCCAAGGTTATGCACATGCCCCTCACGTGTTATACCATTCCCGCCCATAACATTTGACCCTCCTTCCAAAGACCCTTGACCTCAAGGGTCAGTGTCAAAAATTTGTAAACCTATTATAAATATCAGTTCGCAACTCCCTTGTGGAATTCTTTCCACGTTCCATTTGCTCCACTAAATCATTCCATTGATTCACAACCTGTTGCCTTGCTATGCCTAACTTCCTATCCAAAATCTTGTAAGGAATCACGGCTAAACTTCCTTCACTGTCACAAAGTGGCAAACTTCCCATAGACAAATCAGTGGAATGGCATTTTTTGAGCTGAGATACATGGAAGACTAGATGTATTTGAGTTGTGGATGGTAATTCCCGCTTATCAGTACTTTTTCAACTCTTTTTGCAAAACAAATTGAATGTCCAGAAAAACTTTGATAAACATAACTTATGTTGTTGTGAACCTCTAGGGTCAATTGTCTGTATGGATGCACTTTAATATATACTAGTCACCCACTGCAAACTCCTTATCCACTTCTCTTCTTGTCAGCAAAAGCTTTCATCTTGTCCTGAGCAAACCAGCCTTCAAATTTTGACTTTAGCATTGCTATAAACCGTCATAACGCCCTTCTAGCCTTCAATGTCCTATCCACTATAAACTCTACTGAATTGTCTTTTTAGCCACATTATGGGAGTTGAGTAAGGGGTTGTTTGTCCATATAGAATTTCAAATGGTTGTGGCCTAGTCTTGATGGAATTGTGAATATTGGTATTATACTAATATTCAGCTAAGGAGAGCCACTTCATTCACTCTTTTGACCTTTCACCAGTCATACATCTCAAGTAGGTTTCCACACACTTGTTGACGGCTTCCGGTGTATCCATTCACTTGACGGGTGATAAGCATGTGGACATGCACAACTGTCCTTAAGGGCTTTTAGAACCAAGGGATTTCCCTAAATCGGATGAGGAAAACTTATCTTCTATCACCTCATAATTGTGGAAGGCAATCCATGTAGTTTTATAAAATTATAGAAAAGATTGAGCCACATGAACAACAGTGAAAGGAATGGACTTTAAGGAAAACTAGGGGCATATTTACCGAGTCTGTCCACCACTACAAGGATGACTGATTTATTCTAAGACATAGGCAGTGCTTTAATGAAATCCATAGAGATGTCTTGCCACACTTTATTTAGAATTTGCAAAGGTTGTAAGAGTCTAGGGTACACTGATAGACCAGGCTGATTCCTTTGACAAATATCAAACAAATGAATTTGTTGCTTCACCTCTTTTAAGTCTTTCCAATAGAAATAAGCTGCCAACTTTCATAGTAGCTGGCACACTAGAAGGGCCACAGTAGGAGAGTCATGGGAAATGAGATGATTAACTTTAGCCTGAGCTGTTCTATCATTAACCCAAACCAATTTTAGTCCTTGCCTCTTAGGTCATTAGCAGACAAGTCTACTTTGAAATCTTAGAGTACCCTTTTCAGACTCTGTGATGACAGATTGCATTGGATACTGGACCAAGTAGCTTAACTGTTCCACTAAACTATCCATTGGAAATCAATAGTCATCACAATTTGGAACAATTATCCTTGTTGTTGGATTCTAGACAAAGCATCTGCTACCACATTTTCTTTTCCCTTCTTGTACTCAATCTCATAATCAAATCCTAGTAGCTTAGGTAACCACTTTGATTAAAATGGTGGTGTGATTCTTTGGTCTAACACATATATCAAACTGAAGTGATATGTCCTTATTTTAAAATGCCTGTCCAACAAATACGCCCTCCACTTTTGCAAAGCAAAGGACTGCTGCCATAATTCCTTTTTATAGGCAGACAATGATTGGTGTTTTGGAGTTAAGGTTTTGCTGAGAAAAGCTATAGGGTGTCCCTCTTATTGAAGTACTGCTCCCACCCCATAGCCTGAAGCATCAGTCTCAATGATGAACTCCTTTTCAAAATTTGGTAATGCCAAAACCGAAGACTGCACCATGGCTTGTTGCAAAGCATGAAAGGAGCTAGTAGCTTGATCATTCCAATTAAAGGCATTATTTTTTAGTAGGGAGTCATAGTTGAGTAATTAGAGCATAAAACCTTTTATAAACTCCGATAATAGGACTGTCATACTAAACCCCTCAACTGCTTTAAGTTGACTCGTATTGGCCACTCCAACATAGTTTTGACCTGGTAGGGTCTGTAGCTACTCCGTCCTGAGAAATAACTTGTCCTAAGTACTCCACTTGAGTTGTGCCAAACACACACTTACTCATTTTGGCATATAGAGTGTGTTTCCTCATAACTTTCAAAACTTGTCTCAAATGTTGTACATGATCCTCAATTGAAGAACTATAGACTAAGATGTCATCCAAGAATACCAAGGTAAACTTCCTCAGAAAAGGCCTGAATATGTTGTTCATCAAAGCTTGGAAAGTAGATTTTTTTTGTGGTGTTTTTTTTTAATTTGTTGGTATGTTTGTTTGATTTTAGATTGGTGAGTCCAAAAGGCATGACAAGGAACTCATAGTGGCCATCATGAGTCTTAAAGTCTGTCTTATAAATGTCTTCATCACTCATTCTGATTTGATGGTATCCAGACCTCAAATCTAGTTTTAAAAACACTTTGGACCCATATAATTATTCAATTAACTCTTCTATAACAAGAATGAGAAATTTGTCTTTGATGTTTTGTTGACTCAGTTATCTATAATTAATTTTAAATTTCATCATGACCATCCTTCTTCTTTGTAACACCCCCAAATTAGGCCACAACGGAATATGATGTTCCTGGGGGCAATTACTTCATAATACCATTGCACAGTCATGACGAGAACGATCTGTATGTGTCGTATGAAAAGTAATCTTGTATTGTTTAGACTCCAATGCACATCAAGCTAGCACCTAGCACTTAAGTACATGAGAAAACATGTTTTAAAACGTCAACAATAATGTTGGTGAATTTATAGGTTTATAAATTAAATGAAGTGGATAGCAAGATTTCCCTGTAATAGAGTAGCAATTACAATATCCCAAAAATGTATTACGAAATGCACTAAGCTCATGACACTAAAACTCAACAATGTATGTATCAAGTACATATAAGTGATGTGCCCAATGTAGATGTTCAACCCGTAACATCTATGAGTCCGACATGGTCTGCGTTCGTCGTTCCGTTCACCCAGAATACTAGCAAGCGCTACTTACCCGAACGGGGATGTTAATTCCTAAATAGATCTATTCATAACATTAGCGCTTACGATTCCTTTCTGTTAATTAACAGTTACATGATGATGGGCATTAGTGGGTTATAACTACTTAGGCAACTGTAATATTTAATAAAATGTACTTGCATCCATTTTGTAAAACCAAACATGTATCTCATCCCGTGATTGATAAATAATGAAAAAAAGTATAAGATGGGACTATTAAAACTCACCTCGATGCAATAGCAAGGGCAGGCACGGAAAAAGATGCAAAACTCTATCCGCTACCTAAAATGAATAATACGCATATTACTAATCATGTAATATACTAAAATGTATGCAAATCTTTCCTTAGTATTTGTGATTGTGTTTGAGAATATTACTTGATTTTAAAATGTGATTATTCATGGAAATTGGCCAATGTATGGGTCGTACCTCTTATCATTAAACATGTAAATTATGATATTAGGCAATTTAGAAACTAGGTCGCAAGTACTTTTCTAATTAATTCAATTGACAATTGGTTTGGTCTCTAAACGTGTCAAACAAATGGACGAAGTTATAACAAACGAATGTAAGGTTTATTTATAAAAATTTAGGGACAAACGCAGAGTTTTACAATTAAGCTCTGGACTCGTTACTTAATAAAATTACAATCCAAAAGTGGTTTTGAAACCTAGGTCATGTCCTCTACAACTTTCGTTATTTAAGTTTTGTCTAAAAATGTCGTTTAATATGTTAAAAACGTAGCCTAACTCAAGGGGGTCACAACTAGGCTTAAGTAGAAAAACGATATTTTTGGTTAAGTGTTTTTCAAGTGACGTTTGCCTGACTTTGATCGCGCATTACAAACTCGTTACTTAGTGTTATGACAAAACAAAAATACTTTTGAAAACTAGGCCAGGTCTACTACCATTTGCCCTTTATAAGTTTAAGTCTTGTTGTGGCTAAGTTAGTTAAAAATGAGGGCAAAGTAAGGGTACGCGACCCATTCTGCCAACAGTATTAACTAGGTAGAAACATGGCAGCAGCACTAACTTAAGGTCACATTTGCGAGTTCGTTACTCCATATTATGGCAAACTAAAAGTACATTCGCAAACTAGACTAGGCCTACTACAATTCACTTTTTATAAGTTTAGTAGGCCGAGGTCGTTATCGTGGTAAAAAACGAGGCCAAAGTAGGGGGTGTCGAACCTTCGGTCAACAGTACTAACTTTGTGACAGCTTTGTCAGTTACTAAACTTGTGACTAGCAAGTACTAACTTTGGGACATGATTGCGAGTCCGTTTCTTAACCATTTTTGATGATTCGAATTTCTAAATGAAGCTCATTATGCTGACTATAAAACGCCCCCAATTCCTGCCCTTAATTCCAAATTTAAATGGGTCGAAGCATGGTCTAAATTCAACCCAACATGCCAGTTTCTATATACATAAAATAACGATTTTGAAAATTAGTTTCTCGTTTTGTTATAAGTGTTAGGGGCTCAAACTTGATGTGAACACTACTCCTACACTATGATAACTTAAACTACAATTGCTTGGTGTATAAGTCCATTATTCCACGCATAGCCATGGTCTATGTTTTGTTAGTCACTTAGCAAGTTTTATTTAGGGTTTTACTATTTATTCTACATATGTCAGAAAGTGAACGAAAAGATATTATGTGTTTTGTTTTAACAGATTTCAAGCACACTACTACGGGCATACGGATTGCATAATAAAGATAAGTAACAAGAAATGATTTGCTCACAAAAACTCAAAGATGAATGCGCGTGAATAAACTTACCCTACGAGATGATGAATACTCGACTTGCCTTACGCGTACACGTTTATACCGAACCAACGCACCAAAACTAATTATTAAACCCGACTATTGACCCTTCTGAATGCGAACCCACAAACGTCTGTGTTTACATGCCTTGGTTGTGGTCGACTCGCAAGAAAAAACAAACCAAGGTAAACGAAACAACCAAGTAAACGAAACCAAGAAAACCTAGTTAGGGTTTTCTTTGAAGTTTTAGGGTTTATGGAGAAGTGATGGTGTGAGGTTTGTGTGTGTTGTATGAGTGCCGAAACCACCAAGGATTTTTAAGGGCAAGAGGGCAATAGTGAAAGGAGTAGGGTTATGAACCTGGTGGTTTGAATTCTTTGTGCTTTCTTTTCCTCAGTTTTGCAAGAAGCAGGAAGTCCTCTTTTTATACTCAAATTGAAGTGCATGCAAAGTGTCCATCCTTGAGGGTCACGTTTAATTGTTAATCCAATTAGGGTAAGGGTTTCTTGAGACTTGTACATGGTCAAAGTATAGTAGAAAAAAGGTGAGTACTGTTGGATGTGTGGAAGCTAAACCAAGAGAGATAACGTGGGTGTTGAGAAGTTTTATAAAAGGGGATGTGGGCTTTATCCAATAGGTATTAGAGTTATATTAGGATGGGGTTTTTTACATCTTTTTCTAGTTAGGAAAAAAATTAACGTTGTATTTGTGAAATTGGATAAATATGTACACGAGTCTTTTGCTAGCTTTTAGGAAAGCTTATTAATTTCTTGTGTTAGATTTATTGCTTAAGTAGTTTTTATTGTATGTATCATTTGAAAACAAGGAAAGAAATATAAGACTTGCTTTAGTTTACTTATTAGAATTATCACTAAGTTGTGGTGAAAGAAAAAGAATGACATACACTCGTTTTTGGTTAGCTAAGCCGTAGAGAAATCTATAACTAGTTTCTTTAGTTTAACCGTAGTACTATTCGCGTTATAAAAAAAAGCCTTGATTAAATTTTTGAATGTATAAATATGTATAAGTATAGAACCGGGTATGGAGGTTTATATGTAGTAGTCTTGACAAGAATTCGATATTAAGGGTAATAGCGGGTATTGGTTTAAGTGTAGATGGGTTTAGGGGCTCCCATGCATGCATAAAGGTGTGAAAATGTGAATTGTTACATTCTTGACCATCACAATAGGAAAAGAAAAAGCGCTATTACTTTGCCTTATCATCCCTGAATCCAACAATTCTTTGACCATTGCCTCAATAGTATCCTTTTGTATAGGAGGATATCTATATGGTTTGATGTTACTGCTGTTTACACCTTCTTTCAATGGATAATTCCATGATTAAACTTTCGTATTTAAAGGTAAACATTTAGGAACAACAAAGACATCATCAAATTCTTCCAATAGTTCTTGAATCTCAGTCTGCAACTACTGATTACTACCCTGCATCAAGTTCAAGGAGATAGAAGGACATACATAATACATTTCTTTATCCTGTCCTCCTAATTGCTTAGACATTGGTCTTCCTTGCATTCACTACAACAAAGATTGCTAGTACACCTCAACACCACCTTTTTTCGATTTTGAATTTAATTTCATTCAGTGGGCTCATGGAAATTCACTTTAATCATCTTCCCAAAGTGATAAAAAATTTGAAAGCTTAATACTATTTCACACCCACCTAGTGGTAATATCATGAAGTCTGCCTCAAATGTCTCCCCCTGCAACTTCCATTAGAATGACTTGCATTTAAACTAGCTAACCAACTGATTCCCTCCAGCCAATTTTTTTTGTAAAGGACAAGTTGCTTTCAAATCACAACCCAACTGCTTTGCTTTGTGGAGATCTAGAAAATTATGAGTGCTACCACAATCAACTAAGATGTGGATTGGTTATCTATTAGCTTGACCCTTAATCATTATAGTTTGAAAATTAGTAATCCCATATAGAGCATTTAAGGAAATTTGAGGGATTTTTTCTTGTAAACATGACTAATATCTTTTGCCAAACACTCTTCTCTTATGAGTTCTTCCCCTTCCTCATCTGGTGTTGCTAAAACTTCCAATACAAACATCTGTCCACTACATTTATGGCCAGGAACATACTTTTGATCACGATAAAAGCATTGATTATTGGCCCTCTTTTCCTTATATTCCTTCTTACTCAATTGTTTCCAACTTGAATTAAAAGTCTGTTTTGGTGCAGGCAAAGCTAAAAGTGGTTTATTTTTACTAGTGCTCACATTACTTCCACCATAACTACCAGAACTAGTGCTAGCAACATTTCTATAACTTGTATATATTGGTTGGACTTAGTTCTTGATTCATTAGCAACTTCTTGCAAATTTACCAAACAGTAAGTGTCAGTTAGAGTTCTAGGCTTAAACATCCTAACCATCATGGCAATATCAGTACTCATACCTCCTAAAAACATACTAATAGCCTGTGATTCAGTAATATCTACTTTACTCAACAAAGCGGTCAAATTGATTTGAATTACCTTGAATTGTAGTGTTTCCTAAGTTCTTTAAATTTGCCATTGGATCCTTCACAAACTGCTCCAAAATCTTCTAAGAACTCTTCTGAATACCTTCCAACGTTACTTCTAGGCCATTGCCTTCTTTTCAAAATTTCTATGCAATCTAATGCTTTGTCATAACAAGATGAATTGAAGTTAATTTTAACCTTCGGGTTTTTAGCTACATTATCTCCAAAATGAAAGAATTATGATACGTACACTATAGATCCATCCGTTTGACATCATCACCATTGAACCTATGAAATTCCAACTTAGTTAATCTGCCATAGCCATTAACTCTGTTAGCTGCATTCCCTCCCACTAATTGACCATTATTTTGATTCTGCATTTCAGTAGCTAAGGTTTCTTGTCTAAGACAAACACCATCAATTCTTTATTGTATTGCAGTCATGGCTGCTGTGATGGTTTCTTGTATTGCTTCATTGATAAACTGTTTTGTAGCATCATCCATACGTGTGGATACCATTGTGATTGGTGATTGTACTGTTACTTAATGAATGAGTGAATTTTATGAAGATTTAAGTGTAATTGAAATAGGTTAGGTGTAACAGAATTGTAACAACTTGCAGAAGTTATAACAAGATTGTAATAGAATTTAGAAGGGAGGAAGAAGATGATATGAGCCACCAGAATGGAAGGCTCTGATACCAAATGAAATTCTCTTCTTGAGTTTATATAGAAACTGGAAGAAGATCATAAACTATACTATAAATTCCTGAACAAGAATTGAACTTCAAGTGGTAGTTTATTAGTTGAATGATTGTTAAGGAATTACAAAGAGAATGAGAAAGTGTTTACAAATCAATGATGAGAAATGAACAAGACGAATTGATATTTAAACTACCACTTTTTGGCGCCATGTTAGTTAGGAATCAGTTTGTTAGAGTGTGTCACAGTTCGTACCTTACGTGTATAACCTAGGGTCTATGCACATGCACGTCAATGCCTAACATTCTCGCCCTTACATTATACTGCAACACATGGTTACTCTGATCAGGCGCATCATCTTTATGTTCTGATTCAAATCTTGTGACTTCACCCAAAACACCCCTTCTGTATAATATAAATTACCAAAATAGACCTTTCGGTGCTTCGTTCCAAAACGCCCCTACTTATCCAAAGCCAAACTTGGGATTTAAAAATAGTTAAGCTATAAGGGCCATTGTTAAATTTGTATACTTAGAAACTATTTAGAAAATGTTTATGTTAAAACATATTAGCTAATTATAAGGGAATGGGTAAGATGCCGAAATATATATATATACTTACTTGATTATTATTATGTAGTATTATATACTTAATATTACAACGTATTTTATCGAGTCAAACGTTACAACCACAATACGATCACTAATGTTCCATTTTTAGAAAATGTTAATGAAAGTATTTTGATAAACCTTTTTGCATTAACATTATTTTTCTACTATTCCAATTCTAAATCGAAACCTATATTACTTAGGTTGTGTTCGAGTACCGTTGTTCTATTCCGTGTGATCTTTCTTATAGTCTTTCCACAAATTCACTTCA
Organism: Tanacetum coccineum; assembly: GCA_026074375.1. Lineage (NCBI taxonomy): Eukaryota > Viridiplantae > Streptophyta > Magnoliopsida > Asterales > Asteraceae > Tanacetum > Tanacetum coccineum. The sequence continues at coordinate 14,801 of BQNB010020687.1, read as the reverse complement.
CTAATCAAGGTGAGCTCATAGCCCCACGTTTTACACTTTTTGAATGCATTTTACAACTTTGGGGTGAGAAACATTGCTTGTTTTTCTTAAACCGGACACAAGTACTTTACGTGACATTTTCCCTTGTTTACGTGTTGCCTAAGTAGCGTTAGACCACTATTGCCCGTATTATCATGAACCGTTAATTACCTTTAACCGACTGGTTGGTTAAGTAAGCGCGAGTGAATAAATAGATCTATTGGGACTAATAATCCCCATCCGGGTTTGGTAATTCTTACTGCTCGGGTACGATGGATTGTACAGGCCAACGGGTGTATATCATGTCGAAACTAGTTTGGGTGGTCTTTGGTCGGACACCTACCAGGGAAACTTTATATGGCAATGTACATGCTACCTTCCACTATTAGCTTCGGTGTCATGAGCTTAGCGCAACGTAAATACCCTTTTATGTGAAGTTGTATCTGTTATAACTGTCGCATACGTTTTAAATCTTGTGGTCCACTATAATTACGTTTGAATTAAACCTATGAATTCACCAACTTTATGTTGACGTTTTAAGCATGTTTTTCTCAGGTGCTTAGCTTGGATTTTCAAGGTGTGCTATTAGAAGTCTATGTGCAATGTGGCTTTGACTGTTTTCAAGACTATCATTATTCATACTCGTTGTCTTTGTCGAAACCTTATTATTGCTTCAGCTACGTTTTCATATTGCTTCCGCTATGTTTTAATCACTTTGAAATGGTTTGTAAGACTTATTTACTTTTAAATTCATGCAACAAGTTATGATTTTCTAAAATGTACCCCTTTAGAGGTCGTTCTTTATGCTTTGTACTTGAGATATGTATGACGTTACGCCCCCAGACGCTTATTCCGACGGGACCCTATTTGGGGGTGTGACAGTTACTCTCTTCTTGACCACTTCTCATCGAAGTCGTCTCTAATTTCTTAACATTCTATCCCGTCTTGGAATCCTAATCCTATTCTTAAATAACTACTTATTAGCCTCGCACTTTGACCCAAGTGCATTGAGTCGAACCACTTAACTACACAACAATGATACGAAATCTTTTATGACAATTATGCAAACTCTATTACAAACGCTTGTGCAATGAGTCGTTTTTATAAAACAGATTACTTAGATAAAACTTATTACTAGGTCGTGGTCGGGTACCATTGCGTGTTTAGTTAGAGATTATCTAGTTCAGCTACTATAACCTTATTTGAGGTGAGTTCTCGTAGCCCCACTTTTTAACTCTTTTTCGTTGGGGGAAAATGATACTCAAATCTATTTCAACTGTTTTCACTGTGCAAAACTACTATCATTTTAGACAATGCTCTGTGCCTATGACTGTTATGTGAATGACATGCGGACTATTTGTGCAAGTTCTACGGAACAATCATTTCATGCAAGGTTCTATGTGAACCTGTGCATAAGACTATTTACCGACCTAGGTTAGCTCCAGTTGGTAGCCTTTAGGTGCGGAGGACTACTAATTCATTTGACAGTGACACTCCTGATACACAACCATCGCAGAACTCATATGAGGTCACTGTTGCTCAGTGGAGGAGCCGAGTAGCAGCACGCTCATCACCACCATCACCACCTGTTTATGATTCACCACCTTCTCTTATGTCAGATTTTACTGCACCGCGGAGCATTACCCGCCCGATAGTGTTCTTGTCTTACCAGGGCAGCAGATTCCTGTTGGTCGACCTTACCGTACCCAGCCTAACGGGGTGCTTAAGATGTTGACAGCAAGGAAGAGTGTTAGACCATTACCCACTCACCGAATTGCATAGAGATATTCAGCGGATTACTCTTCATCGGATCATTTCACCTCAGATGACTCATCACTAGATTCTCCGTCAGATTCTTCCTCAGCGACTTCATTAGATTCCCATTCAGACACTTCATCCGATTCTCCTTCGAGACATTCTTTATCAGGTCATTTTATATCGGATCTCATCTGTTGATTTACGATGTTATTTCTACGAGGCCCATTTCTCGCTAGAGTCGTTAGGTCCCTACTACTGGTTACCCGTGCTTCACTTGTACCGTTTATCTACAATCGCAGGCTGACCTATAGCGCCTTGTAATGAGGATTAGAGATTCCGATTCGTGACTGGATTTTAAGGTTAAGTTTAGAGCGAGGCGATTTGTGCCGTATTAACCTAAGAGATTGGATTAGGATTGATGTTAAGGATAGTTTGCGCCTACACTGAGCCCGAAATTGATCCCGATGTTCAGGCAGAATCGATGCTTGTATTGCGTTTACGATGATATTGCAGCTAGAGGGACAGATGTTAAGTTAGGATAGGGCTGTGGCGAGGAGGACGCCGAGTTAGTTTGCGAGAGCACGATTGAGATTGGTTTTGATTGAGTTTTACTCCATCCTGTTGTTTATCGGATGACACGACTACGCCTGTTAGGGGGGATTATCCTAATCATGTTTGTGAAGCCGATGGATCTTTAGGGTTAATTGCAGTAAGGGGTTGGACGTGGTCTATGCAGGAGAGAGGAGATGGAGGAAGGGTCCTAGGGAGATAGGAAGTGAGGAGCTTCAAGAGGAGAAAGTAGGAGTCAGGAAGAGTGAGGAGCTTTATATGATCACATGGTGGGACATCCCGATTCATAGGTCAGAGTTATTTGAGAGTGTCCCCAAGTTGAGAAACTAGACCGAGAAATAAGACTTGGATTAAGACTGGGAACATTGAACTAACGAGAGCTTATGACAATTGGAGGGTGTGGGGAAGGATAAGGAGCTAGCCCCGATTCCAACGTCGTCACGGGTACGTTCCTTTTCAATAATCGTTATGCTTCTATGTTATTTGATTCGGGTGCCGATAGAAGTTTTGTGTCGACTACCTTTAGTGCCTTGCTTGATGTCATCCCATCCACTTTAGACGTTAGTTATGCTGTTGAAATAGCCGATGGAAGAATTTCAGAAACTAATGTGATACTTAGAGGTTGCACGTTAGGATTACTAGGTCACCCATTCAATATTAACCTAATGCCGGTAGAACTTGGTATTTTTGACGTCATTGTTGGTATGGATTGGTTGGCAAAATACCACGCGATGATCATTTGTGACGAAAGGATCGTTTGTATTCCTTATGGAGACGAAGTGTTGATAATCAAAGGCGATGGATGTAACGGTGGAAGTAAGTCGAAGTTGAGTATCATCTCGTGCACCAAAACCTAGAAGTACATCCAAAAGGGTTGCCAAGTTTACCTAGCACAAGTTACGGCAAAGAAGACTGATGACAAGTCGGAAGAGAAACTACTTGAGGATGTTCCGATTGTACGGGATTTTCCGGAAGTCTTTCCAGAAGACTTGCCTGGATTACCACCTACCCAACAAGTTGAATTTCAAATCGACTTAGTCCATGATGCTGCACCTGTATCAGGATCCCCGTATCGTTTAACACCGTCAGAAATTGAAGAAACATGTAATCTTATGATCTAAACCAAGAACGAGAGAGAGATGTGGGTTGTGATGTTTAGATAGAGAAAGTGATGGAATGGATGATGTTATTACTATATGGAAATATGGAAGAAAATGAAACAAACAACCCCTCTCCAAGGCTAGGAGAAGGCTTATATAGTTACATGATGGCCGACCCATGGGCTATAATGGGCTTCCCATGGACCTTGGGCCGGATTAGCTTCTATACTTAACATGACACAATCTACGAGCTAGACTATTTTACAACTTGGATGTGACCGGACACTTTTTGTGTTTTTCCAACTATATCCCCCCTAAGGGAGGTCCCCATTTTACAAAACTTAAACCTAGCATACAATGCTTTGTCTTTAGTCTTTAGCTCGTCCTTTTGACATTCTCCTGTGAGTACTTGTTGCTAGTGTCATTGATGTCTAGTGAGTTGTTCTTGAACTTGTATTTAACATTGTGACCATGAGCATCTTGAGATCATCAACCAAGCTCAATCTCTTCGCTATCTTGAAACTTTGCCATCTTGTGGATTTGTGATTTCTGAACCAACATGCTCATACCTTTCTTGATGGTTGTCATTGAAAAATCTTTAATGCTTCGTTTTCTGAGATTCGTTACTTTAAACTTTGTCACTTCAAGAAAGACGTTCGTTATCAGACGTAGCGGAAGTCTTGAAAACTGTATTGAGCTTTATGAAGTCCTTATGTTTGTCTATCGGGTATGAGCATGTGGCTATGGATCTTGTGAGTCAGCTGGAATCAGGAACCTCCACCACCATCTTTAAATAGCCTGCATAAAAACAGTTAGCAATAAAGCGGGGGGACGAATATGGCTTTGTCATTCGCCCAGGTTTGGTTGGAGAAACCTTTAAATCCATGAGAATTGACCTGTGATCAAATAGATTCAATTAAGAAGGAATCTTCTTGACAGGATTTCCAGCTGAAGCTATTGAATATTTCTAACCTAAGTAATTAGATCATCGTACTCAGCCTGTTCTCAGTTATCGGCACGTCTCAAAGCGATAGCCGTAAAGTGAACAAGGGAGGTACTCATCTCATCGATTGGACTATAGAAAATCGTTTTGAAAATCAATCGACGTGTACTTGCTAAGTGGTTTTGTGACACATCGAGAGTTTTTAAGCCAATTCAAATTCTTTAACCGTTGTTCCATAACGTGGAACAAGGTTTAATTCATAAAGAATCGCCACCTCATTGTTGATTTCCAGATGTGTCACAGTCTTGATTGATAGAATCGCACGAGTAACTACCTGAGATTTGGTTTGAGTTGAGGCTCACCGCAGGATTTCAATCTTCGAATTATGTGCAATACCTTAAGCCTATCACTCGATATGTAACGTCTGACAAAATACTAAGGATCAATGGCGTAGGACTCTAATGATATTACTTGATTTATTACATTGTGTGAGATTAACAAGCTAAATTATGACAAGTGTTCCCCGACCTGACCCTAATGAGATTAATGGCATGATATCATTTGCTCTCTTCTTTTTAGACACTCCATAGACGCACTTTTAATTTTAAGTGATTCGTGAGGCAAGGCTAGAGCTGGATGCCACCTTTTCAATATCAACTAACTCGGAGTGCTAGTGAGTGGATTTAAGTCAAATTAGAAAGCAATAGAAAGAAAATGAGTTGTATCTCCGTGAGTTTTGTTTTTACGTTCGTGAGTTGATAACAAAAGTCTTTCAGATCTCTATAGCTGAGTGGCTGAGACGAGGGAATTCGATGATAGCGTCACTGGTCCCAAATGACTGTCTCTTTCAATGTCAGACAACACTAAGTCAGTTTTGACAGCATATGATTGACCCGGGTTTTCTGCCTAAGTGTATGGAGGGCCTTTTTCTTTTCACCCTTTATCCTTACATTTCTTTTTCATTCTTCGATGCTATGCTAACCGAGACTTCACTAAACTAACACCTTGTTGGGTTTGTTCCAGTGTTAGCTCCATCTCAGTCGGCATTATTCCTGATTCTCACTTTTTCTCCTTTTGTATCATACCTAAGGACTTCTACACTAACTAGTGGATATCCCTGGGTAGATCCCTCCGGGTTCTGGTGGATAATAGGAATGTGATACCTATACCTATCCACCTTTAAACTCCATAAAATTAAAGTACTATGTGGGCTCAGGTCTTTTGTATGGTATCTCCATCACCAGTACAAACTAAATCATTGAAAAAATTCATTTAAGTGATTTGATATAAATATCAAAGGTTTACACTTTGAATTTTTTTAATCATCCCACTAAAAGCTCCCCCTTAAACATGTGCCATCATAATCGTAGTACATGCTAAAGTGTGGCGTGCACTCGAGTCCATTTTAATTGATTACTTCTGCTCAATATACAGTAAGTCCGAAGGTTTAATCACATTTTCTCCCACCTTATCCAAATGTTAAATTACCCTTGATATTTTTGGATATCAATGATTAACCCGTTCGGGGACCAACAAAACCAAAATGAATGTATTTTAGCGAAATGGAACATATTATGGCTCCCCCTCAACTTTTGAGGGTTTACGTTAGATGGTGCCCAAGTACATATTATTGAAAGATTTTGAATCTTTTACGAATTCTAGTAAAAATTTGTATCGAGCACATTTATTTTTTTACACCAAAAATCTACACTCGTTATAACATATTCACAAGATATTAAATTATCTCACGAGGCAAACTTGACCTTATAAGATGTGGAACAAACATATTATGATAAATCATTAGTCCTTTGAAGCAGGCCCGGTAAGTCTCCCCCGTAATGGTGTTTCCACCAACAAAATCTCTCCAAGCCTCCGCATGATCCTCCGATGTCTTTAATTTTGTAAAAATAGCCTGATCTAGCCTCTTGCCATTTGCTTTGTCACGTTAATCGGCTCCAAAAGTCTGAGCAGATACTCATTCTTTTTCCCTTGACGGCGATCATTCAGAGCAAGTTCGAACATCATCGAGAGTACCATCGCTAAACTTGTGTAGTTCATCAATGAGCATCAATCTGTTCTTCTTGTATTCGGTTCTCCATGATCGAATCCTCTGGGAACGGAGTTTGGTGTGTTAAGCGTCTTCTTTTCTCAAATAGGATTGTATGTGTCAGGCTTTTGTGAGGTTGAGTTTCTTTGTGATAGCTTTCAACACCAATTGAAAGGTCTTCCACACGCCTTTGGATGACAAACACTTCTAGTGAACATTCTTAAGGAGACATTAATGTAAGGACGTTCTTAACGTTGAGATTTGTTCAACTTTCCTTGCAACATGAGAAGATTAGCAGCTGTCTTTAATGTCTTGCGATCGAAGTCTGTGGAATCACCTTCTTTGAACCTGTATAAGAATTTTCGTCATCCCTTACGTTACAGTGACTCAGTCAAGATGCATGTAGTTTTGCCATTCGACTATTTCCACCTTTGTGACAGCAATAATTCTTCTTTTTGAGTAGACGTCACGAGCTGATTCCCTAGCTGTGGCGCAAAATGCAATAGAAGAGTCTTCGCTTCTTGCCTAATGTGAGATTCCCCAGAGAGCGAATTTGTAGTAGTTTGACTATTTCACTTACTCCACATTGTGTTGGGCCACTTAGTCTTCTAATCCATTGATATGCCGTCGTAATCTGGCAGCTTTTGGTTGTAACTGTGAACGTAGAGTACTGCGCTTAACCTCACCACCACGCTAGGTACTCAAAGGTCGTTATGATGAAGGTGAAGAAACGGTTATGACAATGCGACCTTGAGGAATTTGGAACCAACGGTTGGTAGTGGCTTACGCAGATCATGAGGATATGGCAGCCTTCGGGTTTAATTCCAGTCCAATTTTTCTATGTGGGCTTTGAGACTTCTTACCAAAAGTATTCAAGTTCAGTCAAGCTCTTGCATGTTCTTCATCAGCCTCAAATGTTGGGACCTGCTAACATTCATAGGTGTTAGTGTGTAACATATAGCCGGTTCATCACAAAAAGCCTGAGAAGTCAAATATGTTGGGTCTCGTTAGCTCATCAAATGACTCGCTCGAGGGTATTGTCTTCTTGCCAGATTGCTAGCAAGGTTGGACGGATTCGTGATCAGCAGGTACATACTTGTTCCATGCACGATCAGGAGCAGGTAGTCGTTTAGGTTGTTGAAACCAGACAGGAAGAGGATGGACCTCTTCTTCCGGTTGTTCATCATGGACACCTGTTTCAAACTCTATGTGCAGGTGCTTCAAATGACATTTTAGATGCATAGTTTCTCTTCTGGGAGCAGCTTGGCTAGCAGATTGCTTTTATGAGTCTTTTGAACCTGTGGTAGTCTTTCCTGCTGTCGAGGTTGTCTTTTATTTGGAGCACTGGTTAGTTCAGGTTCTTTTCCTGACCTTCTTCTTTTTGGCCCCCCGTGTCTGTTCTCAGGGAATGGGTTCTTGATCATCATCTGCTCGTCTCGAGGTCTTTTTAGTGTGACGTATCGCCATATACTAGCAAATTAAAGTTTTTCAAGACAACGCAAATTCAAGAAAGGTATGCGCATGTTGTTCAGAATCACAATCCAGACAAGATGCAAAAGTTTCAAGAGGCGAAGAGATTGAGCTTGTTGATGATCTCAGATGCTCATGGTCACAATGTCAAATACACAGTTCAAGGAACAAGCTCAATCTAGAAATCAAATAGCTCACTACAAAACATACTCACAGGGGGGGAGAGATGTCAAAAGGCGAGCTCAAGACTAAAGACAAAGCATTGTATGCTAGGCTTAAGTTTTGTAAAATTGGGTGACCTCCCTTAGGGGGATATTGTTGGAAAAATAAAAAGTGTTCGGTCACTTTCCAAGTTGTAAAGGTTCTTTAGCTCGTAGATTGTGTCATGTTAAGTATTGAAGCTAATCCGGCCCAAGCCATGGGACGCCCCCTTATAGCCATGGGCTCGGCCATCATGTATTATCTAAGCCTTCTCCATAGCCTTGGAGAGGGGTTGTTTGTTTTCATTTTCTTCCATATTTCCATATAGTTAATACATCATCATTCGCCATCACTTTCTCTATCTAAACATACACCCACATCACTCTTCTCGTTCTTGGCTTGTTGATCATAAGATTACATGTTTCTTCAATTCTACGGTGAATAAAGATACGGATCGTGCTACATGTGCAGCATCAGGGACTTAGTGAATGAAATTTATTGTTCGGAGTAGGTGGTAATCCAGGCAAGTCTTCTGGAAAGACTTCCAGAAAATCCCGTACAATTGGCACGTCTCAAGTCTTTCTTTCAGAACTTGTATCATTCTTCTTTGCCCGTAACTTTGTGCTAGATAAACTTGGCAAAAAACCCCCTTTTGGCTGTACTTCTGGGTTTTGGTACACGAGATGATACTCAACTTCGACTTACTTCCACGTTACATCCATCGCCTTCGATTATCAACACTTCATCTCCATAAGAATCCGAACGACCTTATTCGTCATAAACGATCACTGTGTTGGTATTTAGCACCAATCGCATTATGTCGACACAGACGTCGAAACTCCCACGTTCTATTGCATTAGGTTAATATTAACACCGGGTGACCTAGTAATCCTAACGTGCAACCTCCAAGTATCACATTAGTTTTTGAAATTATTCCATCGGCTAATTCAACAACATAGCTAGCGTCTAAAGTGGATGGGATGACATCAAGTAAGGCACTAAAGGTAGTCGACACAAAACTTCTATCGGCACCCAAATCAAATAACATAGAAGCATAACGATTATTGAGAGGAAGTTACCCGTGACGAATTAGATGATGGGCTAGCTCTTCCTCCTCCAATTGCATAAGCTCTTGCGTTAGCTTCATTGTTCCCAGTCTTAATCCATGTCTTATTTCTGCGGTTCTAGTTTCTCAACTTGGGACACTCTCAATAACTCTGACTCTATGAATCGGGGATTCACATGTGAAATATAGATCCTGGATGGACCCGTCCACCTCTTGCCTTAACCTCTAAGATCTCAGGCACTAACATGATTAGGATAATCCTCCCTAACAGGCTTAGTCGTGTCATCTGAAACAACAGGATGAGTAACTCAATCAACACCAATCTCAATCGTGCCTCTCGCACTAGACTCGGCTCACTCGCCACAGCCCTATCCTGAACCTCTAACCACTGTCCTCTAGAGCTGCAATATCATCGTAAACGCAATAAAGCATCCGATGTTGCCAGAACCATCGGGATCAATATCGGGCTCAGTGTGTAAGGCTCTAACTACTCCTTAACATCAAATCCAAAACCATCTTCTCTCTGGTAACATACTGCACAAAACCCTCCTCTAAACCTAACTTAAAAATCGTACCGGCTCGGATCTCAATCCTCTTAAAGGCGGCATAGGTCCGCGCGGTATCTGGAGATAAAGCTTCGGTTAAAGTGAAGCTACAAAAGGGAATGATGTAGTAGGGGACTACGTTTCCTTTCGAGATGGCCTCGTAGCAATACCAGAGCTGTACCCACCCACCCCCCCCCCCCCCCCCGCCCCCCACCCCCCACCCCCCCCCCCCCCCCCCCTTCCGCCTACCGCAATAAAATGACTGCTAAGAATGTCTCGAAGGAGAATCGGATGAAGTGTCTGAATGGGAATCTAATGAAGTCTCTGAGGAAGAATCTGAGGAGAATTGATGTGATGAGTCTCTGAGCGTGAAATCGACGAATGAGAGTATTCCGATGAATATCTCTATTGCAATTCGTGTGAGTGGTACAAGGTCAAAACACTCATCCTTTCTGTCAACATCTAAGCCCCCGTTTATAGTGGTCGGAAGGATCGCCCACCGGAATTGAGCCCTCGAGTAAGACAACGATCATCTAGTCGGCGGGGAACTGGAGGGAACTGGGCGGTGCAGGTAAAAACTTACAATCGCGAATTAGGAGAAACATAAAACCGTGTTGCAGCTGGATGGTGTCCTGCGCGTGCTGGGATGCTACACTGCACCTCTATACGCGAAACCATATCCCTCATACGGGTCCGCAATGGTGCGTTTCAGAAGTGTCACTGTTAGATGAATTAGTACAACTGAATGGAGAAGTGTACTGTCTAGAGGGAGCAATAGATGGTATAATGGGTACAATGGGTGAAATAGTGGGTGTATCAGTGGGCATCAGTGGAGTGTCATCATGAATGATGGGTAAATCAGTAGTAGGTGCATGGATGGTTGGTAGTAGGGATCGTGTGCCGAACAAGATAACTCGAGCAGTAGACGTTCCCCCGCTCTCTCTGATGAGTCTGAAGAACTCGAGTGATCTGAAAAAATGGCCGATCGACTGTACCAGCAACAATTATATAAACCCTTTATTATCAACATTGCATATGCATGGGTGGATAAACTAAAATACATATATACCAGGTAAAATACATTATGCAAATTATATAGAGCGATATGAAATTATCGGTTACGTAAAATAATAACATTATAATTATCATATACGTAAGGCAAGATGGGATCACGTAAGGGCACAATTAATTCAGCGTTAGGGATCCATACTGGTTTATAGGGCCTGACCTAGTTATACTACTGGTTCTCTATAACTGTGTTTGGAATACAATTGTTACACCCCCAAATAGGGTCCCGTCAGAATAAGCGTCGGGGGCGTGACGTCATACATATATCAAGTACAAAGCATAAAGATAACTCCTAAAGGGTAGTTTTAGGAAAATCTAACTCCGTTTTGCATGATTTAAAGGTAAATAGTCTTACAAACCTTTCAATGTAATTAAAACATAGGAGAAATGTGTGCATTAAGAAAACGTAGCGGAAGCAATAATAAGGTTTTGACAAATGGGACCAAGAGTATGAAGATAAAGGATAGTCTTGAAACAGTCGAAGCACTTTGCTCATAGAGAAATCTTATTAACACACCTTGAAAAATCCAAGTAAGCACCTGAGAAAAGATGCTTAAACGTAACATAAAGTGGGAATTCATTAGGTTTTAATTCATAACGTAATTATAGTACACCACAAGAGATTTCAAAATATATCGACAGGTTATAACAGATCCAAAAACTTTTACATAAAAGGTATTTACGTTGCGCTAAGCTTATGACACTGAAGCTAATGGTAGAAGGTAGCATGTACATTGCCATATAAAGTTGCCCTAGTAGGTGTCCGACCAAAGACAACCCAAACTAGTTTTGACATGAAATACATCTGTTGGCCTGTACAATTTGGTCGTACCAGGCCAGTAAGAATTACCAAACCCAAATGGGGATTATTAGTCCCAATAGATCTATTTATTCATTCGCGCTTACTTAACCAGCCAGTCGGTTAAAGGTAATTAACGGTTCATGATAATACTAGAAAATAGTGGTCTAACGCTACTTAGGCAACACGTAAACAAAGGAAAGTATCACGTAAAGTACTTGTGTCTGGTTTAAGAAAACAAGCAATGTTTCTCACTCTAAAGTTGTAAAATGAATTCAAAAAGTGTAAAAACATGAGGATATTAACTCACCTTGACTGGTGAAGTGAAGTAGTGAAAAGGCTAGAAGAAAGATCACACAGAATAGGACAACGGTACTCAAACACGACCTAAGTAATATAGGTTTGATTTAGAATTGGAAAATAAATAAAGTAGTGATTATGCATAAGGGTTTATCAAAATGATTTCGTTAATGTTTTCTAAAAATGGAACATTAGTAAGCGAGTTGTGGTTGTACCGTTTGGACTCGATAAAGTACATCGTTAATATCAAGTATAATTACTTTAATATAATAATAATCAAGAAGAAAGGATATATATTATTTCGGCATTTTTACCCATTCCACTTATAAGTAGTCAAGATCTTTAATAATAACGTTTTTCTAAATATTTTCTATGTGTAAGGATTTTATAGACAGAAATTCGGCATGACTCCGTTAGTGTTTACACGTTTTCCAAAGACGTAGACTTGATTTAAATCACTTTAAAATCACTGTCAAAGATATTTTCACAGAAATTGTAAATCTCCTATACTATCAAAATCCCTTAATAATTAAGCCGAAAACCCTTTTGGATCCGTTATGGGCTTTTTGCCCTATAAGCTAATAGATGTCCGATATACAAAAAGTCCAACATAAGCAAACGACTAGTATCTTATGTTCGGATTTACAAATAGGTACACACGCAGCTTTCCAATAAGTTACACCATGGGCTTAAAGCAGTGTTGTGTTATTTCATATTGGGTTCCGTGGCCGTATAAACAAATAGGAGTAGGGTATAGGGCTTATCTTTAAGCCCGATAAGCAACCCGTTAAGCAAATAAGCACTTGATTCACTAATAAGCTATTTATAAGCTCAAATAAGCTAGCTAATAACCCATTAAGCCGAACCGTGGGCCTTAAGCCACGGTTTGGGCTCAAGTGTTGGGCCAAGACCTTTAAAACTCATTCATGCTTATTTGTTAAGTCCGTTAAGCCAAATGAAATCAAATAAGCTCTTGGACCACGAATAAGCTATTAATAAGCCAAGAGTACAAGCCAAACCGTATGACTTATTTATTTAAGATTAACGATCTTCGGCTTTGTTTTTTGGGACGAGGCCCATTAAGGCTCGTTAAGCATATTTGGGCTTATTTGTTAAGCCAAATAAGCTCAACACCTTTTCCTTTATCAAATAAGCTTAGAAATAAGCAAAGAACATATAAGCTGAATCAAATTAAGTTAGAACAAATATCCTTTTGTTTCCCTTAGTAGGTCGATCATAAAAATAAGCCCAATAAGCTCTCACAAGCTTATTCAATAAAGCCTGAAACATCAAATAAGCATAAGCTCACGATTTATACTATATAAAAACAACCATGATCACAAAAATCACTTTTGCTTGTCTTTCTTTTATTTATTTTCGAGCCAAAGCTAAATCCTTTTAAGGTTTATGTAGTTTTTAAACCTTGATTTTTATAAAACGTTTGTACAACCTTTGTTTATGCATCATAAGAATATCAAAAGTACAAGTTTTATGAAGAAGCGATTACTTACAAAGAATGATGATTAGAAGGTGATTAGAGACTAAATACAACCCAAACGTTGTTTTAAAACTACCAAAATATCAAATGAATCAAACCAATACACTTCATCTTCAAATGTTCTTGATCAAAAATCAAAGTTTGGTGAGTTTATGAAGGGTGTTTGTTTCGTCAGCTATGGAGGAAAAGAAGAAGAGAGAACACAATATTGAGTGTGTGTTTTCTTGAGAAAGAATGTGATGAAATAAAATGAATCTAGACACATAGTTAATAAGCCTTCAAAATTTGAAATGTGTGTGTGTTGGTGTGTGTGGTCTGACGCAAGAAAAGAGGGGGAGGGGCAAGGGGACTAATTTGATCTCATAAATTTTAGGACATCCAATGTGGTGCTTGATTAATATCTAGATATTTCATGCACAATTTCTACTAGTTATATTTACGGAACACGCAAATATTAAAAACGCGTAGAAACTCTACGAAAAATTCTTAAAATTTAAATATCAACTCGAAACGTAAAAAACGCGACTATTGTCGAAAGACTACATCAATTAGCAACCCGGAAGGCTTTCGGTAACGATTCTCAGATATACGTGGGGAAACTTCCCGGTTAATCGTAAAAATTACACGTAACTTATAAAATTTAAAATATTAAACGGAAACGGTTATAATATTGGTCTGAATTTATGGGGTGTCACATCCTTTCCCTGTTAAAAGAGCTTTGTCCTCAAAGCTTAAGACGTAACATCTGTCACGGGCGCAGAGTTGGCGAAAAGGTGAGGATACTTCTTCTTCATTTAATCTTTACGTTCTCAAGTGAACTCAGGACCTCTCCTTGAGTTCTAACACACTTTAATAATTGGGATACAACATTGCTTCAAATGTTTGACCTCATGGTCCATGATTTCGATAGGTTCTTCAATGAAATGGAGCTTGTCATCAATTTGGATTTCATCCAACGATATAGCAAGAGTTTCGTCGGATAGGCATTTCTGCAAGTTCGACACATGAAACGTACTATGAACTCTGCTCAAATGCTCTGGAATTCAAGTCGATAGGCAACGGTTCCAACTTTGGCAATGATCTTGAAAGGTCCAATATATCGAGGATTCAACTTTCCTCGTTTGCCAAAACGTATCACCCCTTTCTATGGCGACACTTTCAACATGACCTTATCTCCTATTTGAAACTTAAGGAGTTTTCGTCTTACATCTGCGTAGCTCTTTTGATGATCACGTGCAACTTAAATACGACTCTCAATTTGAATAATCTTCTCAGTTGTCTCATAGATGATCTCTGGGCCAGTGAGCTGACTATCTCCATCAGCCCAGCAGATAGGTGATTGACACTTACGACCATACAACGCCTCAAACAGAGCAGCCTTAATATTGTATGGTAACTGTTGTTATACGAATATTCTA